>JBCEWC010011786.1:0-16389 GCA_038996855.1 Solanum aculeatissimum | reverse complement strand
AATTTACCCTTGTCATTAATTATAGTTATTTCCCTATTACATTTTTTAATACATTGCATTAATTATATTCAAAGGGTAATTTGGTAAAATTACCCCATCATTTACTACTTCTTAATCCCTGTGTCAAGTCAACAGGGGCCAAGTAAAGTTGGACGGAAGGAGTACTTTTAAATACACCCAATTGTTGACCTCAAACTCTAAGTCTCTTCTCCTAATATCCGTGTAGGATTTCTATCGACTTCGTGCAGTTTTCAATCTTTCCTGAATGATCTTCACTTTTTCCATGGCTTGGTGAATCAAGTCTGGCCCAATCAACTCTGCCTCACCCACCTCGAACCAACCAATCAGTGATCTACGTCTTCTTCCATAGAGGGCCTCATTTGGAGCCATCTAAATACTCAAATGAAAGTTGTTATTGTAGGCAAACTCAATCAAAGGTAAATAGTCATCCAAATTACCTTTGAAGTCAATGATGTAGGCTCTTAACATATCCCTAAAGTCTAAATTGTGTACTCTGCCTGGCCATCAGTCTATGGATGAAAAGCAGTGCTGAGATTCACCTTCAAACCTAAGCCTTTCTGGAAGGATCTCCAAAACTGAGTAGTGAATTACACTCCTCTATCTGAGATAATAGACAAAAGAACTCCATGTAGTCTCATAATCTCTTTTATATACAATCGGGCATAATTCTCTGTGGTGTCGATCATTTTTACTTCCAAGAAGTGCACTGATTTTGTCATCCAATCAACTATCACCTAAATCAAATCATGTTAGCTGGAGCAAATTGGTAAACCTGTGATGAAGTCCATGTTGATCATCTCCCACTTCCACTCTGAAGTCTCAAAGTTTTGAGATACTCCACATGGTCTTTGATGTTCAATCTTAACTTATTGGCAATTCAGGCACTTGGAAACAAACTTAGTAATGCCCCTCTTTATTCCACTCCACCAATAAACCTCTCTCAATTCATGGTACATCTTAGTTGACCCTAGGTGGATGGAATACCTAGAATTATGAGCTTCTTCCATGATCTTTTCTCGAATACCATCAATATTTGGAACACACAATCTGTCATGATATCTCAATACTCCATCTCCCCCTTTAGAGAAAGTTATCACCTTCTATTTATGCATATTTTCCTTTAACTGCAGTAAGAATGGATCTTGGTCTAGCTTCTCCTTCACCTCCACTATAGAGAAAATGCAGACCCATTGTGTACAAGGACTCCACCTTCCCTAGATTCATCTATTTGAACTTCCAATCATGCTAGTCTGCGGCTCTCTTTAGATAGCTCCTTTTCTCCTCCTCGACGTGGGAGGTACTGTCCATGGATAACCTGCTAAGAGCATCAACAACTATGTTAGCTTTACCTATGTAGTAGTGGATGCTCATGTCAAAATCCCTAAACAACTCAAGCCATCTCCCCTGCCTTAAACTAAGTTCCTTCTGGGTGAAAACATATTGCAGACTTTTATGATCTGTAAAGACATCAACATGTGCTCCGTATAAATAATGGCACCATAGCTTGAGAGCAAACACCACTGTTGACAATTCCAATTCATGTGTGGGATAATTATTCTCTTGCACCTTGAGCTGTCAGGAAGCAAAAGCGACAACTTTTACCTTCTGCATCAATACACATCCCAATACCACTCTCAAAGCATCACAATAAATGACAAATTCATTCGTTCCTTCGAGTAAGGTCAACACTGGTGTAGTATTCAACCTTATTTTCAACTCTTGAAAACTTTTCTCACACTCATCAGACCATTAAAACTTGACCTTCTTCGGAGTCAGTCTAGTCAATGGTGCGGATATGAAAGAAAATACTTCAACAAATCTGCGATAATATCCAGCCAAACCCAAAAAACTCCTTATGTTGGTCAGAGATATTGGTCTAAGCCAATACTTAACTGCTTTAATCTTTTAAGTGTTTACTCAAATACCATCACCCGAGATAATATGGCCTAGAAAAGCACAAACTTGAGCCAAAACTCACACTTTAAAATTTTTGCATACAACTCATTGTCTTTGAGAGTCTAGAGAATAATTCTGGAGATGATTAGCATGCTCCTCTTCATCTCTAGAATACACCAGAATATCATCAATGATCACGATCATGAACATATCAAGGTACTATTTGAATACTCTATTCATCATATCTATGAAGGACATGGGCACAATAGCAACTCAAAGGACATGACAAAGAACTTAAAATGGCCATAACCGGTCCTAAAGGTTGTCTTTGGGATATCACATTCCCTCACCTTCAACTGATGGTAACCCAATCTGAGGTCTATCTTTGAAAAGCAAGAGGCATCCTGAAGTTGGTCAAATAGATCATCTATTCTGGGGAGAGGATATTTATTCTTTATTGTGACTTTATTCAGTTGTTTATAATCAATACACATTCTGAGAGGACCATCTTTATTTCGCATGAATAGGACAGGAGAAACACTCAACCTAATAAAGTCCTATTTCAGATTCAAGAACTCTCTTACCTTTGCCTCTCTCAATTCTTTCAAGAAACATTGACCCATAAAGGCATCCTCAAATACGGTCCAAGTCAGGGTTGGACCACCCTCTACTCTACCTTTTTTCTACTGGTCAAACCACAACTTAGAAACACCTTTGAGCTGGTAGAAAACCAATTCAACCCTATCAATATTGGTCGTATGCATCACCTGGAATACTTTTTGTAGCTCATTAATATTATTTTCAGGATCCTCATTCGGTGTAGAGCTTGTGAACTCAAGCGGGTTCATCCTTAAGAATTCTAGAACTCTGGATGTGTCTGGAGAATCATGCTTGCCTTCTCCCTATCTAGCAATCAATACGGTCACATCCTGGGCCAAAGTCTGGATGGCCTAGCGAAGCTTAGCATTTGAGATGTCAGCCTGTGGTAGCTATTCAGGGATAGTTAGGCCTATGGTTCATCCTGATTCTGGGGGTGGGTTGGTTAGCATTCTCTCTATACAGATGCCCTCTCCCTCTAGTAGCTTTTCTTAGAGGCATGATCATAATTCTACAAATGTGTAGCGCACAAATTAGAGGAGAGCTTTCATAGAGTTTAAATCTATCGCACGAATCAAGATATGAAAGAAGTGTAACTATTTATAATTTCCCATAGACTCTTACTTATAAGTGTGGTTCATAACACATCCATAAACAATACCCTACTAGATACAGCTTCATAGAATCCCTAGGACACTAGAACTATGTGCTCTGATACTAAGTTTGTTGCATCCTGAAAGGGTACCCTAGACGTGGCCAACACTCAAAGACTATTGCTAGTCCCCAAGAGAACCACTTGACCTCATTACATTCATTCAATCATATCTCAACAAATAAACATAAGACTAAATAAATGAAAGGTGTACAATCTCAATTAAATGTAAACAAAACAAATCAACAGGACTAGTATGAAAGAACTAGCAGATAATATCCAAATCATCAATCCCAAATCTAGTTTATGAAGTCTCTATCTAAAATGTGTATAGATAGCACCATGAATGGCCATGGCTACCTCAATCAAAGAAAAGTAAAGTGCTGACTTAATCAAGATGAAAGCATAAATGAGTATCCTCCAGAAGCAAGAAAGGACTCATCAAATTAGCTGACTGCAACAGATCCTCAACGGTGTGTCTGATGATAATCTCTAGTACATGTATTTGCATCATTAACGATTTAAGGCCAAATAAATGCCAGTACGTAGAGTGTACGATTATGTAAAATAGCTTAATGTAATAGATATAGGTAGAACAAAAATCAACGCAGAAATACTCAATCAAAATATCGCAAGTCTAAAGAAAGAATAAAGACTAGACAATGACCAATCACAAATAATTCACTCATTTCAATCAATCTAATCCAATTAGAGTGCTATCATTATGAAACCTATCTTAGAGTTTCTCTTATCCGACAATAATCACCTAGGAGCCAGTGATTGTACAATAATCTCTTTGATGTTGTTCAGTACTTGCCAGGGTAAAGAACGAATCAATCCATAATGTATCCAATCAATTAAGTCATCTATTCTTTTAAGGACTTATCGAGAGGAAACACCCAAATTAATAATATTAATCCTCACCTATATTTGGTAACATAGTTATAGATTTTGAATTGGACTTACTCTTACTCAATTTAGTGCTTGATACTCCTCCTTAGACTCAATACTCATAAAACAACCCATTCCAAATCGACAATTCAGTGAGTCTCTCAATGGACTCTTCTGCTCATCAGTTCTATCAAATAAATCTTTCAATTTAGACCAATCTTTAGAGTTCAATTATGTAGACTCTTAGGACCATCAAATTCTATCAATCCATCGTCATGCTCACATCACAGTCACACTCATCATCACACTATCCAGAATCTAGAATCAACCTCTAGGTTTGTTTCATGTAATCATTTATTAAATATCATATAGGATTTATGAATTAGCTCATGAAAGGTATTTAATCAGAAAAATTATGTTTGTGATAATCATCAACATATAAAAATACATTGAATGTATATAATTTACAAGAAAATATTCATGAGAAATATGCATAAAGGTCAACACTTTCATAATCTCTTTATTACCATCAATAGGGGTGCATGGAAGAACATTCCCCTGTTTTATTTTAGCCTTACATATCTAGAATCATGAAGAACAATCAACTTTGGGACAATCCTCAAGCTCGAACTCAAAACCCTCACTTTTTCTTCCTTCTTTGATGCTCTCAAGGTTTTTAAGTGTATAATGAAGGGTAATACACCTAGGCTACTGATAAAGGACCTAAATTTAGTCCAAAACTTCATAGGTTTTAATTAAAAGGGGCAAGAAAGGATGCAAATACCCCTCTTAACACTGTCAAGTGGAACCTACGAAACCCCATCTACGGGTCGTAGTCCAACTTACGGGTCATCTGGTATCTCGTAACCAAGGTTCAGAAATCTTGGTTTCTAGGACTTCAACCTATGAAACCTGACTTATGGGTCGTAAGTATGTTTATGGGTCATCTGCTAACTAGTAAGTTAATTTTCTAGAGAAGTTATGTTTTGAGTCATCAGACTACGATCTTGGCCTACGGGCCATGGAATTTCATATGGTTTGATGACAATCTTGTACCTGGGCCTAAGACTTAGAAAAATTTCTCAAGCCACAGTGGTGACCTATGAGGCCTCATCTACGGGCCATAGATTATTCTGCGGGCTGTAGATAGCCTTTGTGATCTTCTTCCAATGATTTTTCTGAATCATGTTTCTCAGTTTCCTCAAGGCATCTATTCAAACTAGGTAGAATAAAGTAGGGGTGTTACAGTTGAGTTTCATGGACTTCTTGGGGAATATGGTGTCCAAGGAGGCATTTGGGTTGATCCAATGAAGATTGAGGCAGTTCGAGGTTAGACTAGGCCTATCTCAACTATAGAGATTCACAGCTTTGTGGGTTTAGACGATTATTATCATCGTTTTGTGCAGGTCTTCTCTAGTATTGTAGCTCCACTAACCAAATTCACTTAGAAGAATATTGTATTTCACTGGTTCAATGAGTGTGAAGAGAGCTTTCAAAATTTTAAGTTATTGTTAACTACAAGTCCTATATTAACCTTATCAGAGGAGGGTATTGATTTCACGATTTATTGTGATACTTTGGGAGTGGGGTTAGGTGGTATGTTGATGCAGAAGGGGAAAGTGATAGCTTATGCTTCGAGGCAGTTGAAGTCGCATGAGAAAAATCATCCCACTCATGATTTTAAGTTATTTGCAGTTGTATTTATGTTAAAGTTGTGGAATCACTATCTATATGAAGTCCATTATGAGATCTTTACTAACCATCGCAACTTACAGTATATTTTCAGCTAGCAGGATCTGAATTTGAGGCAAAGAAGGTTCTCCTGATGGACTATGATTTGACTATTCTTTATCATCCCGAGAAGGCCAATGTGGTGGTTGATGCATTAAGTAGGAAGGCTTTTATCTTGGGGAGTTTAGTGGCTATTTGGGTTGAGGAGCGGCCTTTGGCTAGAGATTTTTAGAGATTGGCCAGTGGATTGGTGTGATTATAGCTTTCAGACCAGATTGGATTGTTTGCTTTCATTGAGGCCCACTCATCTTTGATGGATCAAATTCATGAGAGGTAGTTTAAGGATGAAAAGTTGTGTATCATTCGGGACAAAGTGGCTAGAGGTAAAGCTAGGGAGGCGGTACTTGATTCAAATGGTGTTTTGAGGATTAGGAGATGCATTTATGTGACCCAAGGTGGGTGATTTGTTCATATTGATACTTGATAAGGCTCATTGTACCAGGTATTCCATCCATCCATGGGTAGAAAAGATGTATCATAACCTGGCTAGCATTACGGGTGGTGTGGTGTAAAGCAATATCGGAGTTCGTAGCTAGGTGCTTGACATGCCAAGAGGTTAAATATGAGCATTTGAGATTGAGTGGTGAGTTACAGAGGATGCCTATTCCCGAGTGAAAGTGAGAGCACATTACCATAGATTTTCTAGTAGATTTGCCTCCTACCGTCAATGATTTTGACTCCATATGGGTGGTGATGGATCCATTGATTAAGTTCGCCCATTTTATCTTGGACAAGGTGAACTATACAATTGAGAGATTAGCCTAGCTCTACATTAGTTAGGTTGTGAGGCTTCACGGAGTTCCTATTATTGTGTTAGATTATGGCTCATTATTTACCTCATATTTTTTAAGGGCCTTACAGTATGGTTTAGGTATTCGTTTGGATATGAGTACAACTTTTCACCCTCAAACTGATGGGTAGTCTGAGAGGACCATTCAGGTGTTCGAGGATATGCTTCAGGCATATGTCATTGATTTTGGTGTCAGATGGGATCAACACTTTGCTTTGGCAGAGTTTGCTTACAACAACAGTTATCACTCCAGCATTCAGATGGCTCCCTTTAAGGTTTTGTATGACCGGAGATATAGCTTGTCTATCAGATGGTTTGATTTAGAAGTGCTAGAGAGCATGGGTATAGACATATTGAGAGATGATTTAGAGTGGATACAATTGATTCAGAGTAGGTTGGTGATAGCCCAAAGTCACTAAAAGAGTTATGTAGATAGACGGATTCAACCAAATTCATGGTTGGTGACCGGGTATGGTTGAAGATCTCACCCTTAAAGGGTGTTATGAGGTTTGGAAAGAAAGGCAAGCTCAACCCGAGGGTTATTGGTCCTTTTGAATTCTATATAGGGTAGAAGAGGTGGCTTACAAACTTGCCTTGCCACCCAACCTATCCTCAGTCCATCCTATGTTTCATGTTTCTATTTTGTGATGTTACATTATGGATGAGTCTTATGTGATTTTCATGGATTCAGTTGAGTTGAGCTCGAATTTGACTATGAGGAGCAGTCGGTGGCTATTTTGAATAGGCAGGTGAGGAAGTTGAGGACTAAGGAGATCGCTTCAGCAAAGGTCCAGTGGCGCCACAGGCCCGAGAGTGAGGTTAATTGGGAGATAAAATTGGATATACATGTCTGATACCCTCAACTTTTTGAGCCTTCAAGTATGTCCTTTATCAAATATTTGAGGACGAATATTGCTTTTAGTAGTGAATGATGTAATGACCTCGAAGATTATTTTTGGCACTCTCAATAAAATTATCATTTTTTTCTCGAAAGTCGTCTTGGGTCATTTTTGGTTGAGTAAAAAAGTCAAATTTTGAAAACCTTGTAAAAGTTAGAGTTTTGCTAAAAAGGAGTTTTTAAAGGCTTAAAGTTGAAAATTTTGAGTTTTGTGATAATTTTGAGTTTTGAGGGTCAGAATGCAATTCTGTCGATTCCATCAGCTTCAGAATGCAGAATATGGTCTAAAAGAACTCATGGAACTAAATTTGGAGCTAAAACAAAGATTTCAAAATTGTATTTTTTGTTGATTTCTCATTATAATTTTACTGTGGTCAATATTCAGAGTTTGAAAGCTCAAATCGATATTTCGACAGTTCTAGTGGTTCCATATGGTAAAATTAACGTTAGAAATGGTCTCGTTGTAATTTTTAGAGTTTTCAAGGTTATTTGGGGTACTTGAGTCTTTAACTAGTTTTATCTATTTTTTTGGGTTTCAGGTCGAGGAGACCTCGAAATTGAATTATGATGGTTCCATTGAGTTTGGAACATCATTTCTGATAGGATTTCTTGTCTGGTTTATGTTCACGGGGTTCTAAACGAATCTCGAGGGTCCTTTTTGTGAAATTATGTGATGTGCAAATGTTGATATCTAGCACAATCAAAGTTGTACTCCACGTTCATAGGGTTTCACTGCGTGTTCGCGGAGTCTATGTTTCTTGACCTCTGTGTTCACAAAGGTGGGGTCCGCATTCATGGAGTGTAGGCAGTTTTGCCTCCGCGTTCGCGAAAAAGAGCTCCATGTTCGCAGAGTGTTGGGACTTTCTAGACCTCCACATTTGTGGGTATTCTCCCGCGTTTGTGAAGTAGAAATAATGCTTGAATATTGTTAAGTTTTAAAAGACAGACTCCATTACTTTTTCACCATTTTCAACACTCTACACTCGATTTTTGAGAGGATCTTCAAGGTTTTTCAAGACAAAAATCATTGTGTAATTAATTTCTGATCTATTTCTTTAATTCCATTGATTAAATTGTGATTTTAACTTGGAAATTGGAGTTTCTAATTGAAGAAATTGGAGATTCAAACTTTGATTTCTAATACAAAAATGGTGATTACGAACTCATTATAACTCTATTTTTTGAAATGATTTTCACTGTTAGACTCCTTATTACTTGAGGATCATTTTCATGTAAAAAAATTCAGATTTCGAAAACCTTTTTTGGTATGAGATTTTTGAACTATTTTGCCTTTTTTGCTCGAATTGCTTGATTTTAGTGTCATTAATTTCGTAATGTGATTGTGATACTATATTTGAATAGATTGTGATAATGTGGAGTATCGTATAAGGGAAAAAGTTGTGAATTTGACTTGATTTGAGACTTCTTCTAAACCAAGTGGACTTCTAACCTTTTTTAAGTATGATTGAACCTTGTATTCTCCTATATGTGTAAATTTGGGTGATTTGGCATACGAATTGGGATAGAATTGTATCATTGTAGGCTTTGATCATGGAATTTTGAATTGGGTAATTGTTCATATTGTGAGATCTTGACTTGTGAATTAATTATGGATTCATAACACATGTGATCTTGTGAATTATATGATATTGATATTGAGATGGTACCGATATTGAGATTTTGATTATGATATTGGGATTGTGATGACATTGAGATCGTGATGATGATAAAATTGTGATGTTATTGACATTGTGTACATTGCATTCACTATTACTTGTGCATTGATACTTGTGATGGCTACAACCGAGAGATGTATAAGGTAACATATGGGTTGGTGGTCGAGGTCTCTATTGGTCGATAATTAGTCGAGGCTTTTGCTGGAGCCGAGGTAATATTCTGGTTGATGATGTGGTTGGGATTTCTTTTGGTTGGGTGAGCATTGATCGATATTTTTGCCGGCAATATTCACGGATACATGGTCCATGTGTGGTCCCATGAGTTTCGACCTGAGTTTATCAGCGAATGTGTATCATAGGACAGACGTGCATCACGATTATTTGACATTGCATTACATTATTTACATCTGATGGCATCCACTCCATATCACGTCATTCTTTCTTGATATTGTTATATGAATTGCGTGTGAAATTGTGAATAAGTTGAAATTGTTTATGTTATTAAAGAGATATTATACTACTTGACTTGAGTACCAGTTGGATATTTTGGGATACTATTCTATGAGAGATGTATATGTGTGTGTATGTATATATATTTGTTAATGTAGATTGTGTTGTGTTGGGGCTTTTCTGAGTGTAAGTGTATAGTTTGGCGGTATGTGGTTGGGTGAATAGGAGTACTTGTGTTCTTCATTGCTTTACTTTAGGTTAGTTCCATTTGTTGAGTACTGTGTAGTTTAGTGCTCACCCCTTGCTATATTTTTGTAGGTTTGTGAGCCCAATCCTTCTTGCTAGGCTTCCTTGTACAGGATCAAGCTTTTTGATCACTTGAAAGGTAGATGTTTGTCTCTTCAACAGACCTTCAAGGATTCTATTTTATGTTTTGTTCTATTTGAGAACTACATATTGACACTTGTAATATCATTTGAATATTATTATTATTAGAGGTTTGTACATGTGACATCAGTTCTGGCATGGTTGTAGTTTTGTCTTCCCCGTGCTTATCTATTATATTAGACTGCTTTATCTTTTGCTTTTGTTATGTTGTTGAGTTGTTCAGTTTTGGGTTGACTCACCTTGATGGATTAGATGAGTGTCATCACACTCGAATTCCGGGTCGAGATAGTAAAATATGTCAAAAGCTATATATTCAGTTTTTCACCTTAGAGAAAAAATTTGTGAAATTTTGTAACTTAACAAAGATGCGACAGATAAAATAAGGGTTAGTCAAACATATCACAATTATATAATATTTATAATTTTTATTAGGTTATGTAACTGTTATTGGAATAAACAATGCATTATCATGTAATATTTTGAAATAATTAATTTTTACTAATTATAAGTATGAAAAATATTTGAGTTCATGCATAGAATGATTGATGATATCAAACACATCATAGTTAACCTTCAAGTAAGGAAATACAGCTGCAAAAAATTTCAGTTGGATGAATTGTCATACCCACATACTTAAGCAATTGTGTATAGAAAGCATCTTGCTTTTCATATTACACAAAAGTAAAATTATTATAATACAACCAGTTTCAAATAGATTTTCTGATTCAAACATCTTAAATATATATATGTGATGTTGCCACCAATTGAAAAAAGAACTCGGAAGATCAATAAAAACAAGAATTAAACTAAAGGGTGACGACAAAAAACATAAGAGATCTATGATTTCGTGCAACAACTATGGACAAGTAGGTTGCAATTGATAGTCAAGAGGGGGTGAATTGAGTTTTATTGTTGACTGCCAAATGAGTCAAGTCGACTATTTTGCAGATCTGAATAACAAAACAAGTAATAATGAACTTTGCAAATAAATAAAGAGAGAAATTTTTATACTGGTTTGGAACACCGGTGTGGTGCCTACTTCTAGTCCTCTTGGGTCACAAGAGATTCTTTTAAAGCTTAATTGAGAATAATGTAGTACAATCACTTAGGCTTTTTTTGATTCACAAATCAGATTCTCAAATACTCTCTATTTTTCACTAGTCTTAAATATTTTTCTTTCTCTCTTTTTTTCTATTGTTCAACTAGGAGTACAATGTTTGCAATGAGTAGAATGACAATATTCAAGCTAATTTTTTTCAGCGAATGTTGTACTTCTTCGTTGGAGAGAGAGAGAGAGAGACTATATGGCCTTGCTAAATTTAGGTTGTTGCAGCTTTGCTTAACATAAAAGATTTTCTTCCAATCAAGAATTTGTAAGATTGCTTGATTGGGACTCTTTCCAAAACAACTTCTGAATACATTTCTGTGTATCCCTTGACATGTGGATAGGATCTTCATCTTGATTCTTCCTTGATTCTTGGCTAGAAACTTCAGCTAATTGCTTCCTTGTATGTCTTGATAGCTTTGGTTCTTCCTTGATTCTTGGTTAGACACTCTAGCTTATTGATGCTTGTATTTTAGATTTCTCTTACTTGTTAGTTGTATAATTGTTTGTGTCCATCTTTCCTTTTTGAGTAACCCTACAAATGTAAACATTAAAATTAAATACTAATAACAATCAAAAGATCTCTAGAAATGTTCGAAAAGAAAAATAAAGATGCATAATTTTACACATTTTGCTTGCTTCTTTCTTTCTTTTAGAATAATGGGATATTTTATATATTGTTAAATATTAAACAATAACTTTTTAAAATTGCAAAATTGTGATGTTTCATGTATTCTCTATTATCCTTTAGATGCAATTGTAATATAAATGTTGATCTTCTAAATATGAAAATTAAATAAAATTTGTATATTGTATTTGTATTATAAATATATTAAATTTGTATTGTACATAGGACAGAAAGACCTTACAGATCTTATGTATTATAAGTATATTCCACTACTATTTTATTAAATATATACATAAGTTGTGCTATTTGTTGTTGCCTAGTAAATTACAGCAAGAGAAACAAGAATCTATAAATTAACGAGATCAACAAGTTAGGAAGGTTCATATAAAAAAATCATGTGTATTAACTTTAAAAATGGATTAAATCAATTTTTATGTTTCTATCAATTTATTTGCTGATCTCAATATGTATTATATAGATGTAATGAAACTGCATTTGTATAAATAAGAAAAGCAGCAATGTACATGACACACATTTAGTAATATGTATTTAACTTTCAACTCCAATATCTTCATTAAACACACCACATTATTATATTCATAAGAAAATAATCAAAATAACATTGACATAAATGTCAAAAATACACTTAAACTATTCTTATTTTTATTGAGTTTCATATTTAAATTATTAGGAGTTTCATGCATAAGCTATTACTTACTAGTTTGAAAAACACATCTTTTTTCTTTTATTACACACTTATCATGATGTGTATACTACATTCTCTCTTTTATTTAAGAAAAATTATATAAATACACAACATTTTTTTTCATATTATCTAAAAGTCTCTCTCCAATTTCCAAATACATAATTCTTCACCTTCCTACTCCTGTTTTAACTGTACAAAAATCATGCCTAAATTGAAGACTCCATTTATAAAAATCGATTTACAACTATCTTCTCCTTGATTTCCTCATTAATTTTAAATTGTAAGAAAGGTAGAAAAAAAATTGTTATTTCTAATTTTGATTATTATTATTACTCCAAATTTTCAGCTAAAATTAACGACTTGATAAAAAATTGAAAAATAGCATATATATTTTGAGTAAAACAATCATATGGTCTTGGGAATATGCTGAGCTGTCTTTTATAGAATGAAGCTAAATTATGAACTTGTACTAAAATTAATTATGGTAGAAATATAATAGTACAAAATATTTGTTTGTTGATTTGAGTATAAATTCTTATTGAAAAGGATTTTTATATAGTTTTTGTAAATAAAATTTTATTTTATTTAAAATATTCTTTTAAATTTCACTTGTATTATTTTTACTCAATATTTTAATATTGATGATGCTACTATTAAAGGATGTGGTGTAGTGAATGACACATTTTCCTTCATGTATCTAGTTATTTTTGTTTCTTAAATTAATGTATAATACCTCGTTTCAACATTATGATGCATTGGATTTAAATTGTGTTTCCGAGATGGATAGATTTATCATGATACATTATTGCTTATGTATTTTATTTAAATTGTTAAGTATTATATTTCTACTAGATATATTTAATAAGCAATTATTGTCCATAAGATGTTACATTTGAGGTCGACACATTATTGTGTAGTAGTCGTTATGTATCAAATACATTTAATTAGTATAAATTTGAATCTATATGTAATGACCCTCCAGATTATTTTCGTCATTCCGCAATTATTTTGTTAGTTTGAGCATGTGCATACTGACCTCTGGCCATTTGTGATGTGTTGGTACTGTTAATTTGGTCATTGGGTGGATCGTTTGAGAGTTTTGTGGTTTCTCGAGTTGAACGAAAGATTATAACTGTAAAATGAGCTTTCTAATAAAATCCTAGTAAACAGCTTCAGAATAAAATTTTGACGGTTCCATTAGCGCCGGAACAATCAAATTAGGCTAGGAGGATAGTTGGCCCGAGATTTGGGAGTTTTGGTATGAGTTTAACTGGAAATTTGAAACAATAGTTTGGAAATAAGCTAAAAAGTAATTTTCAATGATAATTTGGGTAAAGTGCTCAAAAGAGAATTTTGATAGCGCAGTCAGCTCTGAAACATTGAATTTAGTACAATATGACCTTTCGTTGAGTGGCTGGGACTTCCGAACGCATTTTGACCCCCTTAGTTCTTTTAGTTAAAATTAGTCGGAAAGAAATAGGACCCTTATTTTATCGTAACGAGATCCGTTGAAAATTTTGACCGCACATTTGGATTTGAAACATCAAAATAAATGTAATTCAATAGTTGATTTACAAAACATGGACACCGAATGGGCTCGAAACACCCCTACAAAGTGTTAGAATTAGCTGGCACAGGCACAGTAGAGCAAGACTTCCGCATGAATGGCAGGCAAGCCACGTGTCCGCGTGGCCGAGGGTCGCATCTGCGCAGGCCTGGCATGCAAATGCCCCTCGTTCGCGTGGCCCTGCCCGCATTCGCGGAGGCCAATGGCTAAGGCAATGACAACCTTATAAAGCCATGGTCGTGAGATTAAAAGAGAAAATCTACCATCAGCCATAAAGTAAGTATTTCATATCCCTTTTTAGCGCTTCAAAAGGCTAAATTGTATAAAATTTTGTGAGGAACGCCGTAGAGATCTCGAATTTCAGCTTTGGCACGTATTTCAAGGTAAAAATCATTGTTTTGCTTTGTATATTGACATAAATTGTCAAAAACTTCGAGTTAGGATATCTTGGTCATTTCTTATCAAAATTGAGTAAAATTTATGTCTAAATTGTACTACTTTTCGAGACTACATCGTGGTATATTCAGATTTTGTTAGTTTGACTATATTTTTGAGTAACTTAACCGAGAAGTTGTTGTAGAAAATAATTTTTTATAAGAAATGTAATTTGATTTTTGGATTATTTTTAATGTTCTGAGCCTCATTTTGAGCTCAATTTTTGGTTATAAACTCGGGGTGACATAATGGTCGATTTATGGGGTTTGGTTCAATTTTTTGGGCATGGTCCCTATTTTTTCTGTTTTAGTCGCAATTAATGTATCTTCCCCTGTTTCTTGAGATATTATAGCCAAAACAGTCATATTTTTATTGTGATTCGTGTTTTGATAGCTGAGAAACATTTGAAAATGATCAATAAGGGTAAAGCTCGCGTGGACTAATATGGAGCACGTGGATTCACTATAATAACCCAAAAAAAATTTGAACCTTGTAATGTTGATTGAGATCTGATTTGAACCTACCGTGGTTGGCTAATGAGCTTCATGAGTCTCTCTTGAGTGGCCATATTCAAAGAAATCGTATTGGCTACGTTTTGCTTGACGTCGTGTGAAAGTACTGAATTTAAATGGCCATATCTCTTAGTACGGAAAGAACTGGAAGATCCACGACCCATTAAATTGAAGCTCTTTAAGTTATATTTCCAACGCACTTGGTTTCACTTGATTCAGAGTTTGGATGAAGAAGTTATGGACTTTTTGGTGAGACTGCTTGCACAGAGACCTTTTCTAGAAATTTGACTAAGGCACACTCTCATGGAGGCCTTCACGGACCGTGTGTCACTTCATGATCCATGAAAAGGCCCGTGTGACTTCTCATGGAGCGTGGTAGGGTGTTTCGGGATGGTATGGACCTAAGGATTGGTTCTATGTATAAGGTTAACATTTTGAAAATCACGTCATTGACAAATGGAGGTTCACGAACCGTGTGAGGACTCATGGCCCGTGAACCAGTCTGTGTAAGGATGTCAGCTAAGGTCCTAGACCAAGTGAAGCTCCACAGACCACTTCATGGTCCGTGTGAAGCCTCACGGCTCATGAAGCAGTCTGTATAGTTACGGGAGGGAAATCTTTTTAAGTATGGGATTACCATCTCAAATCTTCGTTGACGAATTATTTCTCAAGAGTAGGCTCACAGGAGGACTCATGGTCCGTGTGACCACCTCACGGTCCGTGTAGTTGACCGTGTAGGTGTCATTCCAGTTTTTCCTATACGTTTCATTAATGGTTTAATTGTAATTTTGGTTATTCCTAAGGATGTTTTAGGCTTCCTAAGCCCTCTTAAACCCCTGAAATTAACCTATACACTTTCATTCAATTCAAATTTCTTCCTACACTTAGAATTATTTTTAAACTCACTCTTCCAAGGCTCTCTTCCAAGTGTTGGTTGAAGGTTGGGATTGAAATTCAAGGAAGCTTTCTTCTTTAATTGTTCTTCTCTCTAAAGCTTCTTGGTAATCAATGTATGTGTCAATTTATTCATGGCTCCTTTCAACCATGAAGCCACAAATTATTTATTTTTCAATTGATTTTATGAAATTATGCTTACTTTAAATATGGATCTTTAAATCTATTGTTGATTTGATTAAATTGAAGTATGTATTGTATTTAATTGTTGATTTTAAAGTGAATTAAGCCCTAATTTATTGAATTCCAATTGTTTTATGAATGTTCAATTATGCATGTCCCTTTAAGCTTTTATCTATGCATGAAAAATGTCAAATTGAGTTTTAATTGTTGATTTAACTTTGAATTACTTATGAATTCTTCTTATTATGAGTTTAATTTATGAATTCTAATTGTCCATGCTACTCTCATCATCATTCATGGCATTTGCATT
>JBCEWC010011785.1:0-16391 GCA_038996855.1 Solanum aculeatissimum | reverse complement strand
TGCATAATTCACTTTTAATACATTTATATTGAATGCATAATTCACTTTTAATACAAGTGCAAATTTATATTGAATCCATAATTCAATTTTAATACAAAGTGCAAATTTATCATAGTATTACTATATATTGCTATAAATGGTAATAAATAAAAAGTATCGCTAAAATCAGTAATTGTTTATTAAAAAAGATCCACTTAAGTCATTTTTCCCAATTTAAATAGGTCAAATTTAAACTAACTAAATAGGCTTACAATGGAGGAACCCAAACAAGCATTTCAATATGCATGGGAAGAAAAAGGAAAATTTTTATCCAAAATTTCAAACAATTTTTTTATTTTTTATTTGGTTGTAACAAAATTTCAAACATGAACATGATTCATGCAATTCAATAGACATGTATACTAAAAATAAGGAGGAAAAGATTTTGTCATTTTAGATTGTCCTAAGAAACAAGCAATCTCTTTTATATTATTGTATAGTATATACTATAATATAGTCAACTTATTATATATATTTTAATTCACAAAAGACAAATAATTAACAAAATTCAAACATGCACATGCAATACATTAAAGTTTAAGCAATTAGAGAAAATATAATTTAATTATTTTAATTATATTATGCCTTTCAACACGCTTTTAGATTTGATTTTTTTTATTTGTCAAACACATTAAATTTTGCCTTCAAATTTCACTAGTACTAGCGAAAATTGATGGAGAATCTCTATCGATCTGCTTTCATACTATATTAAAGTGTGTCAGCAAATTGTTGCAATAAATAGTTAATTTTGTCATTTTAATTAGTTGTTTTATTCACGTATTACTAATACATAGATTTCGCATAACTTATGCAAATATTATCAATGAGAAAAAAGAAAAACAACAAGACATAAATATAGTAAGAGTAACAATAATGGAACCTAAATTAAGTGAAGAATAAATTCCCCTATTACACCAACCAAACAACCCCTTAAGTAAGAGCAAACTAATTAAAGCTAAATATAAAATATATTTTTTTGTCAAATATTAATAATTAATTAATCTCAAGATCTTGAATGTGGAAAAAATTGTGTACCACCCACAAAAGTGTTAATTAAGGGAGCACTAGAGTATAGAGAAGTTTCTAGAAAATGTAATCCTTCCGCGGCCTCCGCGGAAGTACCACCATCACACCCTGTAGTCACGTTATTCGCGGCTGACATGGTAGTGTCAGTAATATTAAGGTTATGCTGATATGGCATGGGATCGCCACCCGATGAGCTATCACCACCATTCATATACTTGTACTCATGATTATTATTATCACCTTGATCATATAAAATTCCTTTGAATATATGTCCATTAATATTAACAACAGCTTGATATGCTATTTGATCTTCATTTTCTTCAATTGAGCTCAATCTAACACGTTGAAACATGGCCGTTGAATTTACTTTTGATGGAAAATTATTTGTAACTTCTAACCCTAAAAACATAAAAAAGAAAATAAAACATAATTAGATAATTAAATAAACGCATGTACATTTACAAATAATATTCCTTAACAAAAGAGTTCGAGTTCTGAAAATAAAAATTTGTAATATAAAGAGCATTATAACTTTTATAGTGATTTTCTATCAGAAATCATTGATGTATCAGCTAGAGTGTGAAAAGTGAGTTCTATAGAATTGATAATTTCAATTCAAATCTTATATTTTTCTTGTGAGATTCAATTAATATATATAAATTACTATACAATATAGAAGTCAGTAACTCAAAAGAACTAAAACTCCTAACTAATAAATTTCAAATTAATTCTGACTCAGCCTTTGACGAAAATGGATCCAGAATTTAAAGTAAATAGTTCTGAAGAGTATTGTATGTACTTACTCAATGAAATGAGATTCTCAATAATCGAACATACCATGTTAGTTACACCCTTACTTTCTATAGTGTAAATTCAAAATAATCGAACTAATAAATTTTAAAATAATCGAATCAGTAAATTTGAAACAAGGACGAAAAAAATTAGAGGGAGAGAGAGAATAGGGTTTGTTTGACTTTGTTTTTTGTTAGGAATTACCAATTAGAAACAGTGATGATGATAAAGAGAAAGACAAATTAAAAAAGGGAAAAAGTTGATGAATTTTACTGTTACTATAATGTCAATCAAACTTTAGTACATGAATTTTTTTCTAAATTAGAGAAGGAATCAAAATTTTATATTTATAATTTTTTAAAAATAATTTATCTAAATATAAAATCTAAATTAAAATTATTAAATTTCATCAAATTTTTAAGTAGAATGGTACAATGAAGGGATTTTTAAAATCCTTCTAGGGTAAAAATATTTTTTATTTTTTTATCAAGAAGTATAAGAATTAAAAAAATTTGAATTCACTTGACATAAGGATTTTGTACACGTTTAAATCCCCAAAATGTGATTTTTCATTGGATTCTCTTTAGAATTTTTTGACTTCATAATGATGAATTAGGGCAAGAATATAAAATCTTGGATACCATTACCATAAGGGAAATTGATGTTTTCAAATCTTTTTGAATTCTTTTGTAAGAATTTGTGGCGAAAATTTTAATTCTGCCATTATAATAAAAAAATAATTGAAGAAAATAAGGAATTGAGATATCGAGTATAAAATCTCGGATACCCTCAACATAAGGGAAATCCAAGTGTGACATCCTCAAACTTTTTTAAATGCCTTGTCAAAATTTGTGGTTAAAATTTTAGTTTCACCACAACATTAAAGAATGATCGAAGAAAATCACGAATTAAGAAATATAAGAGTACAAGATCTTGGATCTCCTCAACATAAGGGGAAATACAAGTGTGACATCCTTGAATTTTTTTTAAATTTCTGATCAGAATTTGTGGTTAAATATTTAGCTTCAATAATCAGTATAGTGATAAAGAATGATAAAATGACAAATTAAGATATATAAGAATACAACATCTTGGATTTCCTCAATATAAGGGGAAATCCAAGTGTGTCTTTTTGTTTTTTCAAATCTCCTTGCCAGAATTTATGATGAAACTTTTAGCTTTGTCACCGCAATGAATGACTTAGTTGGGAAAAAAATGAGGAAAATTAAGCAAGACAAAAACTTACCAGTATTAATTGTATCATCTTGTTGTCTTTTGGACTTGTTATTATCTTCTTGTTTTTGTTGCAAAGAAGCAAGTTGTTGTTGCTTTTCTCTTCTTTTAGCAGCTGGAACCCAAGTACTTTTCACATGTGTATGACATTGAAAACCTCTACTCTTACAACAAGTCCTACATCTCATATGTTGACAATCTTTCTTAGCTTGGTTCCCACAATCTTGGCAACTAATTGAAATAGTACTACTTCTCATCATCATCATATTAGGTTCATGACCATGATGATGGTCATCATGACCTAATCCAAATGGATTAATAATCGGGTTCCGTAGAATTTGATAATTTTGCTCATCGTCGTTATGAGATTGTTGTTGTTGTTGTTGCCATAGCTCGAACCCTTTGTATGTTGGTAATTCTTGATCATGATTTTTGTACAAGAACCAATTGTGAGTACTAGTGTTTTCTTGATGATGATGATATTCGTGATTGCTTGTTTCTTCTCTTCCTCCTCCTCCTCCGCCTCCTAGTGAAAAGAATCCGGCCATTTTTCTATATTTAATTGAGGCTCAAAATCCATAGCACAAAAGGATGGCTACACTACTTATGACATGATCCCATAGAATCAAGGACGAGCTCTCAGAAGAATCTGGTGAACTTTTGTTGTATTATTATGCCACAAGCTTCAATCTTGGTGATATCTTTCGTCGATTTCTTTAATTAAGTTTCAGCCTTGCAATAGAAAAGATTTGTTTTTTCATAAGGTAACCTTGATTTTCTTGATTTATGGGTTGGCCAATTAAGAAAGAGTGGTCTTTTTCTCACTCACTCTTTCTTAATTTTCATTTCTTTAGAAATAAAGGGAGAAAAAAACAAAGTTGAATCTCAACTATACAAGTGTGTAAAAGTGAGAGTAATTTGTAGAGGAGAGAACATTTATAATTTGAGTACTCCATCCGTTTTAATTTATAAGATATATTTTTTTAGTCAATTTCAAAAAGATAAATTTTCGTAGGCAGATATTAATGACACTATTAATATTTTATTCATGTTGGGTTCCACTTTAACAAAAAGTCCACAAAAACGTCCTTTCTAAAGAACAGTTTGTAACACTATAAAGTCATTCTGTATCAAACTACATCATATAAACTTAAAAAAAAGAGTACCTAAAAATTGTAATGCGAAGAATCTTAGCAGATTAATTGATTACCTACATCAATTTTTCATTCTATCAATAAAAATTTGATTCTCCATATTATAATTCCGTCTCTGTTTTCGTTCCCCATTAAAATAAAATAAAATTGTGATGCCGCCGCCAATGGCCTTAAAAAAAGATCACCAAACTTAATTTTCTCTTCTTTTTTTTCCCCCTTTCTGCAAATCTCTGATTTTTGTCCCTTGCAGCCATACCAATTTAAGTCTTGTTTTGTTTTTGTACTTTCATGTAATGTTTACTTAATTTAGAAAAAAATTATCTAATTACATAAATATTCATATCGTATTTACTAATTTTTCTTATAGTTCAAAATAATTATTTCACTAATTAATAATTTTATAAGATTTCAAGTTAGATATATATTATTTGTTACTAAATATTGAAATAGAGAGAGAGAGGGGCAAGCGAGAATAGGAGAAAGATGAGTGAGATTTGTCTATGTATCTCAGATACATGTTAATCACACTTGACACATGTATCTCGAGTAACCAGATATGTGAGTGAGATAGGAGACTCGCGAGTGGGATAGGAGTGAGACGGATGAGATTTGTCTAAATATCTCAAATATACATGCGAATCCACTTGGATACACTGTATCTAAATAAATTACAACTAATTTTGGCTCTATATATCTAAAGTCCAAAATCTTATAAGATTAACAATATGTTTTTTGCTATTGAAATAGAGAGAGAAGCGAGCGAGAATAGAAGGGAGATGAGTGAGATTTGTCTATATACCCCAGATATATGTTAATCACACTAGACACGTGTATCTCGATTAACCAGATATGCGAGCGAGACAGGAGAATCGCGAGCGGGATAGGAGGGAGACGAATGAGATTTATCTAAATATCTCAAATATACATGAGAATCTACTTGAATATAGTGTATCTAAAACAAATTACAACTATATTTGACTCTGTATATCTGAAATTCAAAATCTAATAAGATTCGTAATATTACAAACTAACGCTTATTTAAGTCATAAAATAGGAAGAGTATTTATTGGACTTGAATTTTGGGTGGGGTGGGGGGTTTCTTTTAAGTTGTCCTTTATGAAATATACTGCTACAACTGCTCCTTTATATCTAACATAAAGTTTGGAAAATACTACTTGAAAGCCAAATAATTAAAGATGCTAGTGATAATGCAATCATTTAAATAGTGTAATTATTTACACATCTTTTTATCCCCCTATCTTTTGGGGAATAACTTTCAAAATATTCATCATTGGAGGTTTTACAAGTGAATTTGAGGGGACCATTTTCTTTACCTCTTTATAATGAGATTTATTTTTTAAATCTTTTTACTTGTAAAATTATATCGATTATATTATTGTTGTTGATAAGAAAAGGATATGTAGTATATAAACATTAGAAAAATTGATAATAAGCATTTTATGGCCTCTTATAATTAGTTTAATATTTCGTACTCTTTGTCTTAATTTATATTTCGTAAATCTTGAATGATAACAAATAAACGTAGGAAAAATAAATTATACAAGTAACATTATAAGTTTATTATTTCTTTCTCAATATATCCTCATACACACACCTCTTCTTGACCATCTCAACCCCCACCACCCCCGAACCTCCACTTTCCACCACATCTACATCCGATTCAAAAATATGTTGCTAGATAACATATAAATACTTTTGAGTCACTACATCAAAAATGGTCTTTAGCGATAATTAATTAATGGCAATAGCTTAATTGCCACTAAATATTTTTTTGTAACAACAATCAGCACTCTTTGTAAATGTTCCTAAAGTCTATAGTGAAATTGAATCCAATGATATTTCGCTATTATGATAAAGATTTTAGCACTCTTTATTAATATGCATATTTGTTGCTGTTAAAAATTATTTTTACTCTAATGAGATAATTTACTTCCCAAATCTTAAAAAAGAGGATTTTTCATAAATAGTCTACGCTTGAAACTTAAATAATCAAATAGCTATATTTTACAGAATTACATGGCATAACCTCGGCTATGTGACCTGGAAGGAAGGAGAGAGGCGAGCGAGATCAAGAGAGGGAGGAGAGAGGGAAATTGTATATGTATATTTGTCAAATTGTATGTGTATATCTGTCAAAAATAATTGCATATGTGTAACTAATATACATATGTATTTGTATATCTGGCAAGCAAGATTCGGAGAGGGAGGGGAAAGGCAAGAGAGATCGAGAGATGGAGGAGAGAGGAAAGCGAGAGAGGGCAGAGAGTGGAGAGAGATGAGTTGTAAATGTATATATGTCGAATTGCTATGTATATCTGTCAAAATAATTGTTTATATGCAATTGATATACATATGTAATTGTATATCTGACAAAAAATTGCAGAGAGAGAGTAGAGAGGAGAAAGGCGAGAAAGAGGAAGAGAGGAGAGAGAAAATAACAACAAAACCTTAACTATAACTATAAATTATAATTTTTTCAAACTATAATTGTATAATGTAAATACATATCATATATTTTTTCTAAAAAAATAACAAAAAAAAGCCTTATTTGATTTTCCAAAAAAAAATATTCCCATTTGTACCAAACACCAAAGCCTCACAACATACGAAAAATATAAAGGACACCAAAGCCTCACAACATACGAAAAATATAAAGGACACCAAAGCCTCACAACATACGAAAATTATAAAGGACGGATTATATATTAAGCATTTAATCATTCAACTAAAGTACTTTGCAATATGTCATCAAGATATATGTCATATATCATGTATCATACATAGTTCGAAGTTCTTGGCAGCAGCGGAGTCATATTCACTTGAGGGGTGTCATCGACACCTTTTAATCGAAAAATTACAGTACTTGAATTTCAGATTAATTAATATTGAGTAACTGACTCCATTATGTTGTTGCTAGCAAATACTATTATTTTTTATTTTGGATCTTCCAAATCATTCTCGCAGGAGATCTGGACCCATTTTTTTCTGATCCTTCGAGAAAAAGATTCATTCTCTTCATAAAAAATAGGAGATAGAACCAATAAAGATTTCTAAATTAGGTAAAAAAAATATTTCTTTTATATATCTGTATTATATATTGACACCTCTTTAACTTCTACGTAATTTTACTTTTTTAAATTGTGACACCCTTACACAAAATTCTTAGTCTGACACTGATTCTTAGACTGTGAAGAAGATTACATTATAATCTTTATAATATATTTTTAATATTTTTATATATTCTACATAAGATAATGTTTTCAATATATAGTCATAAGTTTTCTATTTTGTTTAGGATTGAATTCTACATTCCAATCTTTATAACATAAACTATTAAGTCGAAGCTAATTAAGCTTGACTACACGTTCTATCTGCGATTCATAAATCTACTTGCTTATTATATGATACAAATTTGAAATTTTCGAACAGAGATCAAGTTTAACATAACTCCGTAAATTTAATTATATTTTTGAAATTCAGAATTTATAAACTCAAAATTTTAACTCTGCCTTAACGACATATTAGGATGAAAGTTGTACCAATGCTTGTATGAACAACTTACATCAAATGCATTTATAAGCCACACATGCAAAGTTGACATAAAATCAATCTTTTAACTAGTTTAAATTTGTGGTATCTATGAGAGGGGTCCAAAATCTAACTACTGTTTCATTCACTTTAATTTCTAAACTAAAAATTTGAATGTGACTTCCAACCTTCCCATTTGGTACACACACACATAGGAAGTGTTATGAAAAAACAGCCCCTACCATTCTTGATTTAACAGGGTGTGTTTGGTAGTAAGATAATTATGTTTCATAAATATATTTTCTTGAAAATACATCATTTTCTGATGTTTGTAACTTGTAAGTAAGCAAAAGAATATTAGCGCGAAGGATATATATATATATATATATATATATATATATATATATATATGTGTGTGTGTGTGTGTGTGTGTGTTCTAGAAAAATATTGTGAATAATTATCTAATTACACTCCTTTATTTATCATATTTCTCATTATTCCCACCTATTTTTAAAAATTTCAAAAATTCCTTATTTCCATTTGAATACATTAATTCAGTAATTCGGATATATTAATTTGGTAATCCGGATACATTAATATATTCTGATTCTTAAATTAACTTTATGTTCAATGTATAATGCTTTAAATGTTACCTGTTGATACTTAAGAACCCTAATTTTGTATTCGGAGCTGAATTCATGTATCCGGATTACTGAATTAGTGTATCTGAATTGTCATGTTTTTCTAAGGGATTTCTGTATATTGAAAAAGGGTAGGGTAGGGAAAATGGTAATTAAATCTTTACACTAAGTCTAAGGGATTTCTGTATATTGAAAAGGGGTAGGGAAAAATGGTAATTAACTCTTTATACTAAGTGATTTATGTAAACTGTAACAACCAAACCTGCTAGTGATAATTATCAGTTTTGGGTCTTGGCCCTGACGGCTTTAAAACACGTCACTAGTAGGTAAGATTTGTTTAAAACACTGCATCTCTCCTATGTTTTGTTGATGCAGAACTTCTATCTAAAGATGAGTTGTTATATAAACCCTACAAAATACTATTAGAGTGGGATGGAGTATTGGGTGGGGGTAGCGGGAGGGAGTGGATGGAGACATTAGAGATGACAAATCAACCATGAAAAGATTGAAAAATATTTTCCGCCATACCAAACAAACTCTTAATTTGTAAAGTTTAATTTAATTTCCTTGGAAATTTCTCTATCTCTTCTTGAATTTGATTTGACCTATCCTTCTATAAGGCATTTGATGTGCTTAATTTGTAATCTAAATTAATTAAAATGTGGGACTCAATGTTTTTCCAACTAGCATAATATTGTCAAGCTATTACAAGTAATTAATTAATTAAGAATAACACGAAATTCTCACAAGTTGTGGAAACAATATATTAAACTTTTTTTGACTCTTATATAATCTTATCATATAAGCAAATCATAGTTCATAAATGATATATCGAAATATCATAAGTCGTCGTATTGATATAAATCATATATCTCCATGTTTCTTTTATAAATAAATAATTGTGATTTCAAACTTCAAAGACACATAATTATATAAGAATTCGCTAGTCATCAATAGTTCTAACTAGTTATTGATCTTCAATATAATTTTTTCATATGATACGAATAATTTGTTTACATAGTATGATTTATTTATTTATTTATTTGCAAAATCCAAAATGATGAGTGTTTCTTTTAGAAAAAATTGAAATTATAATTTCTAATCAATCCCAAATTATTATTATTATTTTTTAAGAATTTGGCATGTGATTTCGAATTATGGCCAATGTTTAATTTCAACTATTAATACTTTTCCAACAAAATGAATTTGGACTACATAAGCATGAAAAAATAGTTAATGAGTTTGAGTTAATTATAACTTTGTTGCATAGTTTTAATTAGCTCTAACTTTTTTTTCTTGTGTACACACATTAAAATTAAATAAAGCTTTTGATAGAATTTCAACATGCATCACTTCATGCCAACAAGGAATCACATGGAGTTGTGATGGTCGGATAAGTACTCTTTCAAAATAAAGGTCTCAAATTTAAAGTTTTTAAAATATTTTTTTGATCGAATTTATTGCACAAAGCTTATATAGTATGATTTACTTTTTATGTGTGATTTGCTGATTATT
Organism: Solanum aculeatissimum; assembly: GCA_038996855.1. Taxonomy (NCBI): domain Eukaryota; kingdom Viridiplantae; phylum Streptophyta; class Magnoliopsida; order Solanales; family Solanaceae; genus Solanum; species Solanum aculeatissimum. The sequence goes on along the minus strand of JBCEWC010011785.1, from coordinate 6,442 downwards.
ATATCAGAGTAGTTACTTTGTGCTGAGATAGATTCAAATCTTAGAATTCTTGAATTCTTGTAATGACTTTAAATATTTAAAATTTAAGTCGATCTACGGTAATCACTGAGTTCTCAATCAGATTTTTTACTAAATATTTTAATGCATATATAGGGGTTCGTGAAAAAAGTTATTAGATTATTGTAAACCCACACACAACATAGCAAAAAGATACCACTCAAATTAAATGGTAAGTTCTACAGAATGATTGTTAGACCGATGTTGTTGTACAGGGTGGTGTATTGTTCAGTTAATAATTCATGTGTTAGAAGATGAAAGTTGTGAAAATAAGGATGTAGAGATAGACAATGTATGAGCATAGTAAAAGCAATAAAATTAAGAATAAGGATATACGAGACAAGGTGAAACTAATCTTTTTTGTATCTAAAGTAAAACAATTGTGAGTTCCCTTGTTAAAAGAGGGAAAACAGGATAATTTCAAATATATACAATAAACTAATTAATTTACAACAAATATAGTTCTCTTTTATTTACATTAAAAATAACCTAAAATCGCTAAAAAAAATTATATGTGACTATATAATATAACTTGTAAAAAGTCATAGAAAATATATATTGTCTATACAATGTAGATTACTTATACATACCTTGTACACTAAATATACATTACGATACACTCAAAAATTAAATATATCTTAACTATACATGAGATATACATGCCTATAAGCGAATGACTAATTTTTTTTATGAATATTTTGACCGAACGATCATACAGTGTAATTAAATCTCTTCCTCAAGAGGGACTTTGATGTTGATTTGCATGTGAAGGCTGAAAAGTCAAAAGTCACTCTTGAGTGAAAATGTAATTAGCTGGTCTCCATGCTAGTAAATAGTAATAAAGGAACTATCTTTTCACAACTTAAATCAACAGTACTTATCTAATTGTTAATGCTCAAAATTTCAAATTCTAGCTAAGAAATTAATTAGGACCACATCAATCACAAAAGATTTTTAAAAATTGAAGAAATAACTAATCGAAATAACAACAACAATAACATATATACTCAGTGGAATTCCACAAGTGGAATATGAAGAGGATAAAATGTACGTAGACCTTACCACTATCTCATAAAGAGGTTATTTCCGGAAGACCTTCGTCTCAAAATATCAGGTCCCAAATACTAGATATAAAGCCGAAAGCAAATGATAACTAATTAAAGACTAAACTAATTAATTAATTGGTCACCTTAGTTGTTAATTAGGGTTCCCACCAAATATCTCCTTCATTCTCATAATTTATAAGTCTTGATTCAATTATACTATATGCTAACACACCTAGAAATTAAATCTAGCATAAATGGTGGATCTTCTAAATTGGACTTAGATTTATTGCTATTAAAAATAAGAATTGTTACATCAAAATATCGTTGAAAATTTGTTCGTCAAAAATATTTCCAACAAATTATTTGTTAGGAATTCTAAAGTTTTAATGAAAATTCTCATTTTTCAATCGACAGTACACTCAAGACATTCTGCTCGACCTATATATAAATGGATAAATAGTTATATATTTATGTTAAGTTCCAAAAAAAAATTAGCTAAATTTAATGGTATAAAGCAAGATTTTTTTTTTAATTATAAAGGTTAATGGTATTTTCCACCAAAAGTTAGTGTAGGATTAGAGATAAATATAGGCAAATCTCATTAGAACAATATTTCATTAAACTAATTTTTTCATACTTTTATTTATAACAGTTAAATGAGATCTAAACATCAAATACAGTATAAATATATATAGCACCTTAGTCAAGTAACAACTAACAAGGCCTCTGATTAAACGTAAAGTAATTCTACATTCAAATCTTGTTAGAGTGACATATAAGAATGACACGAAATTCTACATTCAAATCTTGTTATACTGATGTATAACAATAACACAATTATTTTTATCCAAATATATAGGTTTTGGGTTCAAGATAAAAATGAAAACAAATTTGATAGGAAACAATTTTCCCTTTAATATGTTATACACGTAAATTCAGATTAATTGAACCTTAATACAAATACCGAACAGATAAAAAAAAAATTGGCATTACATAGTTTATTCTTCACATTTTCTATTTGTGATGCATTAACTAGCCTACCTAAATTAAACAGCAGACAATTATTTTGACTACTAAATAAAAAAGATGAGTAATTAATATTCCAAGATTCAAATTTTTATATTTATAGCTTACAACTCATTACATGCAATTAATTTTTATTTTGAAAGTAAAATATTTATTTTTTTAACCCCATAAGTGCACGTACACTATATAGCTAGGTATAAATTTCACAATAATTGGAATTATTAATTTTATGGTCACATTAGAATAGGACAATTTTGGTTTCATTTCATAATTTTCTTCCAATAGTTTATCTAGAAAAATTCAAATTTTACATTGTTGAATTTTTTTTAAGATAAAAAAGGACTTTATTTTAATTTAAAAAAATCATTTGGATTAGGAGGGTGCCAAAGGGGTTAGTTAAGAAAAAGTTTAAATAAATTAAAAATTATTTAATTTATTTGAAAATTAAATACATCAAGTAACCTGTTATTACATATCAGAATACACTTCCTTATCTTTCTTTCTGGACTTGCATGTGTTCCATGACTATTTTGAGTGATTGTTGCTATCTGGCTTGAGTTAGACAAGCAGAGAACTTCCCCTTTCGATTCACGGAATGTGATCTACGACACGATGGGAGTTTGCGTGTCTCGGTAAGAAAGATATCACCGACACGAAGAAAAAGAAGTGTGGAGGAGAAGCAGCCGAGCTCATTCCCTTCGCGGATTCAATAGCAAAAGTTATTCAACTAACACTAATATTATTAGAAAATTTGATTATATTAGCACAATTTTTTGCAAATTCCGCTTCAATCTGATAATATGAAAATCATATAAAAAAGATAAATCGCATTAATCAAATTTCGTGCGATGAATTATTATAATATGATACATTTAATAATTAGAGCTGTCACATACCATGATTTGTACTTTTTTTAGTATCAATTTTGACCCCCACACTAAATTGGACTGTGAATCAAAAGCCATAAATGTATTACAGCTTTGTGCCTAATTTGGTTAACATAAAGTAGACCAAAAACAAATTGAGCAAGGACAAATAAATAGTACAAATATCAATCAAAAGAGTTTTCGCGTTCAAATTTCAGCGAAGATAAAAATATTTGATAAACACAGTTATTTGATATGTGTTGCTAATTTACTAGAGGTGGCAAATATATATCTCGTAAAATTAGTAGAAATGTGTGAAAACTGATTTGAACTTCGCAGTTATATAGAGAGAGAGCAAATTTCATAAATGACAAATATATAAAGCCTAATTATGCTCCATAACTGTAGTTTGGGTAATTACGTTTTGTAACTATAGTTATAGTAACGCGAAAATTGATTTGAACATCGCAGTTATATATATAGAGCAAATTTCATAAGTGACAAACATATAAAGCTTAATTATGCTTCATAGCTATAGTTTGGGTAATTACGTTTCGTAACTATAGTTATAGCAATGTTTATATAATTCGCGCAACGTTTGTATACATTTGTATAATTTGCTATACAATTCGTAGTTTTTGTATAATATTTGTATATTTCGCTATACAATTCATGCACAACGTTTGTATAATTCGTTGTACAATTCGTGCACAACGTTTATATAATTCGCTATACAATTGGATTCGCGCATAACGTTTGTATAAATCGAGTGAATTATACAAAACTCAAATTGTAATTACAGCTAGATGTTTGTCGCGAACCGTAACTAATTCAAACTATAGCTATTTTAATTAATTAACTAGTATATATTTGATTATCCATGTAATTTTTCCTAAAATTAAAGAAATAGTTGTATATCAATCAACTCTTGGCCTATTGTAGTACGTTAATCACATGTACCACAAAAGCACATGTAACTTATAATGCATACATTAGATAGTTTGGTCTACTTAAAATTCATCGAAGATTGACACAAGAACTACTAATTGATATACATTGAGTATATACACCAAAAAATTATTGGGATATATCACTTTTAGGAAATTAACAAAAGTTTCTATTATTGTTTTTTTATTAAAATAAGTATTATACTTCTTTCTCAATTTGTAGAAACACGTTTCAACAAATAAAACAAATAACTATTATTAATTTTGTCATATAACAAGACAATTTTGGATTTTGTCTTATCATAGTAATGTCTTCCCATCCACATCAATACAACTATCAATCAAAATAAGAGACATGAATAGTGTGTGTTTGGTCTCTGATTTAGAAAATATTTTTCGAAAAATATGATCGGTAGGGAGGAAAATGTTTGTAGGTTTAGTTCTGTCGATGTGTTCATGTTAGTAGTTGAAAAGAAAAGAAAGTATGCATAAAAGTGTTGAAACTCTTAATAATGTGAGGTCTAAGGTAAAAAATCATGCGAATTTTGTGTTTGGTCTGATTGAAAGATATGTTTTGAAAATATGATCGTATGAAAGAAAATGTGTGTTGGTTTATTTTTGTTGTGTGTGAGGTTTATGGTAAAAAATCATGCAAATTTTGTTCGATCATGAATATTTTTAAAATATATATATATATATATATTTAAAAATTAGTATTTATTTACAAAATTTTAAATACAATTTAAATTGTGCTTGAAATTTGAAAAATACCTCAAAATCTATTTTTACTTTTTCAAGGAGTCGTTTGGTTGCTGGTGTGGAGGTGAGTCACGCATGTGTATTAAATTCTACGTACGTTATATCATGTCGGATAGTCGGCAGTGTTTACTAGCTTGCAATTTAGAAATTCGCCTAATTATTAATGCATGAGTTATGAGGGAATTAATGTATTATTTTATGTAGAATAGAAGGTGGAATATTAATATATGAATAACTAAAGCCTGCATAAAATTATACACTAATTGTCTTATAACTAATCCCTACATTACTAGTACTTGGATAACTCAAACCAGTTACCAGACGATCTTTAATAGTATGCAGTAGCTCGTATCAAGATCTAATCTATGACATTCGTGCATATATATCTATTACTCTTTTTGAACCAGATTCGATTGTATATATGTTTCAGATAAATTAGTCAAAAGTTGAGAGCGATTTTGCTAGTTCTTAGAATTAGGGGTATAAATCATTTCTTTCCTTAAAAAATGGTGAAACACCACTCCAACTTCATATCTAATATTTTCTGCTTTTGAAACTGATATTTTTTAGATGAGGATTTTTCAAAAACTGTTTCTCTATCCCTATGAGGTAATGATAAGGTCTGTGTATATTTTACCCTCCTCAGACCCCCTTGTGAGATTTCACTAAATATCTTATTATTACCATTTCAACTTCAACTCTGATTTTAAAATTTTCAAATAATCTAAATAGTATTTAATTTTCACCACCAAATGCCTAGCAATGTGTCCAAATTTCAAAAGTAACAAAGTCACAAAAATTAGGCAACTAAATTAAATGCATATATATATAATATAATGAAATGAAATGAAAGGACTTAATTGTTAGCTAGAATTAGTGAACCATCTTCCATCAAAAATGATGGATTTGGATTAGATTGGACATGCATGTTAAATATTAGGCCACAACATGTATTGATTGATTGATGTAACATTAATTCAATTGCCTTCACATGTGTAAATGACTCAGCAAACAACACACTCATAAATTATTAAAAAAATAAAATAATTAAAAAAATCACTTTGACTGCCTAATTATCACTTTAATATATTCTTCTTTATACTTCCCTTGTTGAAGATCTTAGTAAACTATGCAAGCTAATTGTAATAGTTTCACAAAATGTGGATGGACTAATTAAGATGGAAATAATCAAGTGTTTTGTATTTATTAGTTAAAAAAAGAAATAATATAAATCAAATAATAAAGTGAAATAAATCAAAACAATAGATTAATGTAGTTTGAGTCCTAATAAGTGGTTTCAGAATTGACGTTCTATGAATGGTTAGTTGAGAATGTCGACTCTAGAAATGGATCGTACAATGTGTAAATTAAAATTTATCTTACGCTAATATAAATATCAACACTCATTTAAATTTAGCTCATTTAACCCACCCTAAATATTGTCTACTAGTGGGAAGGTTATAAAATTACATAACTAGACAAATAGATGATATGTATTTACATTACACCACTATAATTTAAAAAAATTATAATTTATAGCTATAGTTAGGTTTTTGTTGTTATTTTCTCTTTCTGCAATTTCTTGCCAGATATAAAAATACATGTATATACCAGTTACATATATACAATTATTTGACAAATATACATATTCAACTCGATAGATATACATATACAATTCGCCTCTCTTTACTCTCTATCCTCTCGCTCGATCTCGCTGGCCTCTCTCCTCCCTCTCCCAATT
>JBCEWC010011784.1:0-16391 GCA_038996855.1 Solanum aculeatissimum | reverse complement strand
GCCTAAACATCCCTCTCAAAAGCTTATTAAAAAATAACCTATTGTTTGATGTTGTCCAATTAAATAGCCGAGGACTGTGGTGTTCTTTCCGAACAACAATAGCAGAATCAACTTTGTTGCAACACTCATAAAATCATATTTGCAGTGTTAATGAAAAATCAGAAAATTTGACATAATCTGAATCTTCAACAAGTTGACCAACCAAGGAATCCCTCAAATCAAAAAAAGACCGTCTACCCCATGGGCATGTTGCATACCGTTCAGATTCAACCAATAAGAAGTGATCTAACGGAACAAAGTATTTCTTGGGGGGGGGGGGGATGACAGAATGTATGTACTGATGAAGTAAATCACAACAATATTAAAAACATCCTCCGTCTCAAACAAACCTGCCTTGAAGGCACTAATCAAATGGTATTTTTCTACACCCTTAATGCATGCCATTGGGAAATATCTCTCAACAAGCTTTGATTTTCCAATCAAATCATGGGTGTAATCATTCACTGTGCCACATTTCAACCCAATAACAGCCTTGAATTCCCTAAGACCAAATCTTAACTCTTTGCCATTAAAATTAAATACCAACACTTCACCAATATGATCCTTGTTCTTCAGATGATGAACCAAAGCTCTAATGAATTGTGATTGCACATTCAATAGTGGCAATTGAAATAAATACCCAAATGGACCACTTTTAAACAAATCAACCATATTGTACCTTGATAAAAACTCAGTAATTTCATCAAACACATTGCTATTAACATATGAGCACCACCGAGACAGTTTCTGATCATTCTGAAATGATTCGGAAAAAACTAGGCTGTAATAAACTCAAAAAATTAACCAAAAAAATTCAGGCTAAAATACAGATAAAAAAATCTTAAAATAAAATACCTTTGGGTCGTCTTTGACCTTCTTAGTTCTTCTCTTGCAAGGTTTGTTTTGAGGGGAGTCGGAAACATTCTTGTCTTTATTTGCAACAGATTTCTTACCAAAAAAGCATATATTAAAAAAATTATTCACTCACTTACAAGTAAAACACATTTTAACTACCAAAATACCTTGGGATTGCCAGGAGTGGAGGAATTCATCCCTTTGCTAATCTTGGATCTTTTGAAAATTGAGATTTCGTCCTCGAAATCACTATCATGGGGCAAATTACTTTGATGCATGGGCTCCTTACCCTTCCTTTTGGCACTTACATTAACCTTGCTCTTGCTAGAACTAATATTCACACATTGATCCTTGTCCATGTTAACACCAACCAGGTCATTCTTTTTTTAAAAGGAAGAGATGTTAACAGACGGATCAAAGACATGTCTAGATGAACAATGTGGAGTGTTATCAATTGAAATAACATTACTTTGCAACCTTGGGCTTTTCCTAGTAGGAGTGACCTCCATAGTTGTTTCCTTTGATTTCTGACCAACAAATCCAAAAAAATAAAAAATAATCTTATAGAAACTACACACTAATAACACATATAACATCATTCCAAGAAATAAAACTTTAAAATCCAGAAAAAGAAGAAATAATCTTACAAAAAATACAAACTAATAACACATATAACATCATTCAAACAAATAAAACTTTTTTTTGAATACAAAAAAAAAAAGATGCCCGCTCGAAATTACCTGAAATGTCGAAGGAAAAGTTTCAAACAGATGAACAAAGCTTGAACCTTAGTTCTTCCCTTGAATTTGAATATAGTCTTACTCTTCCCTTCAACTTCCGAAAATGACTATAGAAAATCGAAAAAAATTATATAAACAATAAACACCACATAAAACCATTCAAACAAATAAAACTTTTATTTTAATACAAGAAAAAAAAAGGCTAAATTACCTGGATAAATGGTGGTGAAAAAACAAATGAAGAAGAAGAATGAATTTTGCTTAAAATTGGTTTTTCAATGGAAAAGTTGAAATGTTAGATAGGAAAATGAGAAGACGGGACAGCATAGGCTGTGGCGCGTCAGTCTATGCCTGAAAAGTCATGTCATTTAATGGCTTGGGGAAGACAAATCAGTAAAAAAAAAAAAATTTAATCAATAAAGGTACAAAAAAATAAGTTGAATAAAATGGTATATTTTGATAAATATTTTATTATTTTAATAATTAAAAAAAATTGATAATTTCAAGTGTTAAAGTGTATAATTTTGTAATTTTTCCTAAATTAAATAATTAATGTTAAAGAATTTATAAGAGGTTTGGTTGAAAATGCCAATATTTATAACAATAAAGTTGTGGGGAAAAAAAACTTAAAAAGAGTTGTCAACAAGCTGTTTTTGGAGAAATTATCTTAAACTCAAGAAAGTGACTTATGTTGGCGAATCATAAAATAATTACAATAATTTATCAAATTAACTTGGACAACTGGTCAAATTGGAGGCATTTTGCTTGGTCCCCAATTAATCAATAACTAAATGGAACTTCTATGTAATTATTATAATAGTTTATTTACTAATATATGTTTAAAAAAATATTACAAATTTAGGATGTATTTGATAAGGAGGAAAATATTTTTCAGAAAATATTCTTTGATTTTTTTAGGTTTGATTGACTTAAATGTTTTGAAAAATATTTTTCTAATCAATTCATTTTTTCTCAAATTTAAGGAAAATAACTTCTTTTCAACAACTAAAGAAAACATTTTTCAAAACTTTCCTCCAATCTCAAATTAAATTTTTGTTACAGCATCCCTACCACAACCCCTCCCCTCTCAAATTTTTTTTTTTTTTTTTTGCAAAATATTTCATATTTAGATTTTTTTTTTAATCCCATCCCTATGCTGACCCTCATCCCCAAAAAAATTAAAAGTTTATTTTTAAAAAAATATTTTCATTCACTAACCAAACAATAGAAAATATTTCTCAAAAAGTATTTTTCACTCACCAATCAAACATGAGAAAATAAGTTAGAAACCAACTTATTTTTCAAGAAAATATTTTCTATTTTTACATTTTTCATGAAAAATATTTTCATTCATACCAAACACAACCTTAATGTACTTGCTATATTGCAATTTGCTATTTCCTTTAATTTGTTTAATAATTTTTCCTTTGTTGCTTCTCACCTTAGATTCTTGGACATGATTGATTGTATTTTTTTTCTTTTGGGTTCAAAGATGCACACCAACCATTATTATATTTTTTGCTTTCCTTGGATCTTGAGTATTTACATTAAATTTGAATTTATGCATTACAAAATTTATTTATGAGGACATCGTTTTTAACATAATTTTTTTCTTTCTCAAAAACTCAAATAATTTTTTTTTAATTAAGAAGTAGAAATACACCTTAACTATTTGCCGGAATAATAAAATTTGAAAAAAATATATAGACAAAGAAAAAACAAAGATATATCTTTTCTCTTTCCTCCATACTTTTAATCCAATATAATCTATTTTTTAAATAACGAAGCTTTCAAGCTAATATAAACCTAGCTCAACTATTTTATCAAATACCTACTACAGATATAGAGTAAGATCTTCCAACAACATAGATTATAAAGTACTTCAAGATCTAAACACTTTTTTCTTTGTTTACAACAAACCTAGTCTAATATAACACCAAAATTTTGCTATTGCCACTATATTTCAAGATACAAAATTCTAATACAAACAACGTACCCAGTGAAATCTCATAAGTGAGGTATGGGGAGGTTGAAATGTACGTAGACCTTACCACTATCTCACAGAGGTAGAGAGACTGTTTCCTGAAAATCCTCGTCTCAAAAAACTCATAAGCAGAAAGATACAAAATTCTAATACATTATATAATATGTATATCCTCACATAATTTCACAAGCATTAGGATTTTCATCACTAAACATTGACGTAAATTTCTCAGTAGGAGTATTTGGTGTTTGAAAAGCCTGTGGAACATCCCTCACATAGCCAGGTGGTGCCTTCTTGTCATAGGCTCCTGGGGCATATGGATATGACACCAAAGTATATTCTACATATGGCCAAAATTCTGCCTTCTTTCCTGTGTTTTGCACCTTTTTTAACACTTTTTTTGGTTCAATGTAACCTTTCACTGTTACTTTGCTTTGCTTTCTGCTTACATCCACTGATTTCACACCTAATTACACAAACAATTCACCAATAAAAGATGAGCATATATATATATATAAGTGTCCATGATTAATTGATAAATCTATCCATGATTAGGATGAAATTAAGTGAAGATCTGAATCGACTGATATTGAAGAATCATCAAATGAATTGTGGTTAAGGATGATAATTATTTTTGAGTTCAAAGAAGACACCTCCAACTACTTAGGGGACTCCACTTTTCTTTCTTGCGTTCGATTAGGCTAATTATTATTTAAGATAATTTTGATATGTATATATAAGTTAAATTATTTTCTTAAGTTAATTGGATGAAAAAGTAAGGATAGTAATGTACAAATTACAACAAATACTGAAAAACCGTTTTGCGAATAGTGACGGAGCCACATGGATCGATGAACATGCTCTTAATGAAATTTTTGATTTTTTTCATCGTTTACGACTATATTTTATATGTAAAAGCAAAGATTAGTCTGAAATGAACCTGTGATAGATGAAACTGCATTAGTAACCTTCCTTTCACATCCATCACAATCCATTTTAACTTTAATTTCAACTGTCTGAAATGAAGAAATTAAAAAAAAATTAATTATAATTAAAAGAAATTAAAATAAACAAAAATAAAAAATTATAATTACCTGCATTGGTTTACGTTTGCTCTTCCTAGTACTTGTAACCTCAAACATATCTGATATGTGATCAATAATACCCATTTTATTTTATTTTTCAAAATTATTATTTTCTTGTGTAAATTAAATAAAGGGAAGATAGATAGGTAAAAATTAATGTTGAAGAATTTTATTTATAATAAGGTTGATTGGAAATGCCAGTATTTATAGCACTAAAGTTGTGAAAAACACACACACACACACTTGAAGAGTTGTCAATAAGCTGGCTTTGAAGAAATTATTTTAAACTCAAGAAAGTGACTTATGTTGGCTAATCATAGCATAATCACAAAAACTTAACAAAGTTAACTTGGACAACTAGGCAAATTGGAGGAGTTTTGATTGGACCCAAATTAATCAATAACAAAAATAGAATTAACAGTTGTATTCGAATTTTGAGAGTCAAATAATTTTTTTTTAAAATATTTTAATTCGAGGGTATAGTCTAGTGACTAATGAAATGAATAGAGAATCATGAAGTCTCAGGTTTACATCCCAACCTACACACAAATATTAGATGATTTCTTTTTCATTTGTCTAAATCAAACGTTTTTTATGAATAGAATTATCTGATACCTATTACGAATAAAAATTAATAGTTGTTTCGTATAATTAATCAAGATGCATGTGAATTGAATTGAACTTCTGAATTGAGAATCATGAAGTTTCAGATTTAAATCTCAATCAAAACACAAACATCGGATGATTTCTTTCTATTTGTCTCAACGTCTTTGATGAATAAAATTATCTGATATCTATTACAAATAAAAGTTGACGATTAATTCGTCTAATTAGTCAAGATGCCTACTAACTGAACCGAACTTCACAATTATATAAAACTATTAAAAAAAATTAAATAGTTTAAACATTCTATGTCTTAATTGTTGGTGTAAACTAGTTAAAAATTCATTCATGTGATGATTACTATCCTCTCTGTCAAAGACCAACGCGTTTCGACTACTCGGTATAATGATTGTTCTACTTTGGAACAAATTATGTAGCAATCATTTTTTTTAATCACTTATTTTAGAACACCAAATTTTATTAGTCAGGATAATAAATTTTAAATATTATGCATAAATCAAGAAAAAATAATTTTTAAGCAAAGTATTTTCTCAAATTTATTGTATTTTTAGATAGTGATGATGACCAGAATAATTTGCGTATATCTCAAATATTCTACGGTATACGTTATCTTAATAACTATATGCATCAAAATTTAGGCAAGTTAAAAAGAATTGTCTAAATTATTTTGTTTTAACTGAAATTTGAATTTTAATCGCTCAATTAAAAAAAATGTAATTTATGTTTAAAAGAGCTACGTACTTATAATAATCACATGTTCAATGGATTGAAGTTGTAAAGTTTCAATTAATTATTATAAAAAAATAATTAAAAACAATTAATTATACAAGAAGTCAGCTAAATACATATATATCATTGGTGCCCAAGAGTTTATTTTCTTCTATGTTAAGTCACTTCTAATTTCCATAATTACTGTTCACTAGTGGTGATTGGGATTGTTAGATTTTATAATATATTAATTGTATAAACTATAGTTGATTAGGGGTTTTATTGCCATTTTCTTTTTAGTCTCTCTCCTTTCTCTCTTTGCAATATTTTGACAGTAAGAGTGTCAAAATGAGTTCAAATATAGGTATACTACTTTAAATTTTATGAGTTATACTCAAGATAATTTGAATTGGGTTCAATTTCAACTCATTCAAGCCTTAATCTATTTTGAAAGAATCTTCAAATAAGCCCAATTTAATTTCCAATTTCAACTCGTTCTAAGACTCTTTACGTGTATTAATGTAATGTATGTTTTTTTATCTTTGTTTTATTTTCTATGATTTGTATATCTATTTGTAACTTTTTATATTTACTTTCTTATGTTGAAATTCAAATTGTGGTTATAAAAAATAAATAATAATATGTTAAAATTATTAAGATTGAGCGGGTCATGATTCAACCCAAATTTTGGCCTGTTTGAGCTCAAAGTAAATTTGGGCGGGTCATAACCCAACCCAATTTCTATTTCAACCTATTTTGACATTCCTAATTTCAACTCAACCCGTCCGTTTGACACCTTTGCTTGCCAAATATACAAATACATATGTATACCGGTTGCATATATACAATTATTTGACAGACATAAATATTCAATTCAACAGATATACATATATATACAATTCGACTCTCTCCACTCTCTATCATCCCTCACTCGCCTCTCTCCTCGCTCTATCGATCTCACTTATCAGATATACAAATATATATGTATATGAGTTACCCCACTTTTGTCATGCTTGCAAGGCATCATTTAATATTATTTTTCATTAATTATCTTGTTTTGCATTATGTATTGAAAATATTATAATATTTTAGTGCCAATAAAACCTTTAAAGTTTAATTTTTCATACTTTAAACTTATAGCTTTTGACCTATCAATTATCATACTAATCTACATTGATAAAAACTATAAGATTTAAATGAACTTGATGATGCAACTTTAAATATAAGAAAATATATGTTTTTTAATTATGTGGACTCTACCCAAATGACGTGTAGGATTATATAATATGACGTGGCTGCATTTAAGAGGCTGAATGAATTAAATTATTTGAGAGCTTAGATATTGCTGAAAGAAATAGAGAAGATAATAACTATCAACTTTATAATAATGTTGATATATATCCATCCTTTCTCTCACAACTTTTTAATTTGATAATCGTTATTTATATTGAAATTTAACTAATTTAAATTTGATTCATGTAGAATTCGTACGAGGAAAGTATTTTTTGTCAAGAAATTTTTTATATGCAAAATTTAAATTCAAGACATCTGATTAAGAAAAAAATAATTTCAATCACGTTACTCGTTCATTGGAAATACATCTTTGTGATCAACTTTTTTAAATTTGATATATGCAACTTCATGAATTCTAAAGTTAAAAAGTTAGATGTGATTAGGGATAAAAAAATTAGTCCATAAAATTAAATATATCCAATTCATTTAAATTTTGGCGCACTATTTAGTTTATTTTAATTCAATTTATTTTATTTAATATGTTATATGTGGTTGTAAGAATTTGTTTTATTAGTTACTCAAATAAATTATTAAAAAAAATAAAGAATTTAATATTTAATTAGTACGAATTGAACGAGTTGAATTATAATCTGATTTTTAGTCCATTTTAATCTAAAAAATGTTTAGGATTAAACCTTCCATTTATTGAATCTGCTTATTTTAATGTATCTCAGTTTATCTCAATCTATTCATCTGATTTGATGCATAAATAAACTTTTCTATCTCTGGAGAATTAGAGATAGGGGAAGAAAATTTTTAAAAATGAAGAATCAAATCTTTATTAATAAATAGAAATTTTAAAAAATGAGGATAATATAAGTGGATAACTATCCATTTTCTCAAATAATTCATTTAGAAAGCCCATCATGTATAGACACATCATATTGTATAATCCTACACTTCATTTGGGTATAGTCCACATAATAAATAGCAGGAAAAAAAAACAAATATATATATGTAGCCCATATGTTGGGTAAATTAAGCAAATGTGTATTTGATAGATGACTTATAGTTAAGAAAATTAAATGATGTCCTGCAATTAAACAGACAAGAGTGGGGTAATAAGATTTTGATTTACACAAATATCACATCTGTTAGTAATGATGATAGGGACATATGTATATGAATGGGCACTTGTTTAACCCCAAATGTCTCAAGCCTATAAGATTCTCAAATCTATTAATCAGTCACATAAATATTTAAGAATAATTTTGAGTCATAAATTTTTTAATTTTTTTTTTTTAATATTATGTCAAATCAAAAAGTATCATATAAAATGAGATGGAAGGAGTATTTATTTTCTTTATAAGTTGGGCACTTAGTTGGTCTGAATAGGTCTTAATGATTAAGACCTAGAACAAAGTCTTATTATCATTGAGAGATATTCTCGTATGGATAATATTCATCATTATTGTATCCACAATCACCAATCACCCCTACTAATCATCCCTGCCATCAATACCACAACCATCATCACCATTATCAACCATTGTTACTGTTGTCTACCACCAATCACCTCTGTCATCAGTCCATCACAACCACCATAGATGCTAACCATTACTAGCTGCTACTCGCATACTTATAAGTTCCTTCATCATTATAATAATATCCATTGTCATAATCACCATCATCTCTGTAGCCGCTATCACCTCCACTATCACTATCAACTACAACCACCGCTATAATTTTTACGACCAACAAACTCTGTCATCATAACTTGCACCACCACCAAGTACGATACACTCTTCATTCACCACCATCATCACCACTAAGAAACTCATGATTAAATGAAGGGTAAATATATATATATATAAAAAGTTCTAACAATTTTCTTGAACCTTGAATAATTCACTTATTTTGAACTTTGAAAAAAGTCCTAGCAGTTCACTTAATATAGACAATAAAATTGTAATTTTTCTCATATCAATTTGTTGAACTGTATATCTCAAAATGTTGATCAAAATTTACATAGTTTAAAGTCTCAACAATTCGCTTAATCTAGACTAGAGAGAGTATAAAATTGTAATTTCTCTTGTCAATTTATTAAAACTATATATTTTAAAATGTTCGTCAAAATTTACATGATTTAGAGTCCCAACAATTCACTTAATATGAATCAAGAGAGTAAAATATCATAATTTTTCTTAGGTCAATTTGCTGAAATCGTATATCTTAAAATGTTAGATCAAAATTTATATATATAATTTAACTGTCAACAATCGAAACATGACAACTAATATATATGAAACAGAGAGAATAATACTTGGCATTAATGGTTAATGGGTCAAAAGAAAATCAGAATAATCTATTTGCACCAAAAACCTTCCAATTTGGCCAGTTGTCCAAATTCACTTTGATATTTTGTGTATTGATGTTGTGATTAGCCAACATGTCATTTTCTTGAGTTTAAAATGTTGGTTAACTTGTAGACAATATATTCTTCAAGGTGTTTTTCATAACTTTAATACTATAAATACTGCCATTTTCAATATTAATTTACCACCTTCTCTCAGACAAGAAAATAATATTTTTGACACAAAAAAAATAAAATAAAATGGGTATTATTGATCACATATTAGATATGTTTGAAGTTACAAGTACTAGGAAGAG
This sequence comes from Solanum aculeatissimum, assembly GCA_038996855.1. Taxonomy (NCBI): domain Eukaryota; kingdom Viridiplantae; phylum Streptophyta; class Magnoliopsida; order Solanales; family Solanaceae; genus Solanum; species Solanum aculeatissimum. Next base: position 6,453 of record JBCEWC010011784.1, on the reverse strand, counting down.
CAAACATAAACCATTGCAGGTAATTTGCATGTGTTATAATAATTTTTGGTTTATTTTATTTTGTTCTATTAATAACAATAATATTTGAAGTTTTGTGAGATGGTATTTGTATAGAAACTAATTATATAAGTTTTTTTTTTTCATTTCAGACAGTTGAAATAAAGGTAAAAATGGATTGTGATGGCTGTGAAAGGAGGGTTACTAATGCAGTTACTTCTATCAAAGGTTCATTTACAACTAATCTTTGTTTTTTACATATTATTTTTGCATAATACATAAACATACATTCGAACTTGCACTCAGTTGACAAGTAATATACTCTAACTTTGAAAGTGCACATTTAGATACGTCAACTTTGTCTCAAACTAACAACTAAACAATACTCCAATAACTTGTACCCATTGTATCTCGTGGACTTCCGATGCTAACATATATGACACATAAATAATGAATATATATATCTACACGATCATTTTGTATAAGTTGAAGTGTTCAATTGGCATAATGAAGATAAGTTGAAGTATTTGGATGTGCATATTCAAAATTGGAATATTTAGTTATCAGTTAAGATGTAGCAGGTAACAAGCCATTTCTTTTTCATATTACTAATCTAACTTTATGGACAATTATATATACTAGTCTTACATGAAATAACTTGATTTTGATAATTTGTATTGCTCAAATATTGTTTGTTTTAGGTGTGAAATCAGTGGAGGTAAGCAGAAAGCAAAGCAAAGTAACAGTGAGTGGTTATATTGAACCAAAAAAGGTGTTAAAAAAGGTGCAAAACACAGGAAAGAAGGCAGAATTTTGGCCATATGTAGAATATAATTTGGTGTCATATCCATATGCCCCAGGAGCCTATGACAAGAAGGCACCATCTGGCTATGTGAGGGATGTTCCACAAGCTTATCAAATACCAAATACTCCTACTGAGAAATTTACCTCAATGTTTAGTGATGAAAATCCTAATTCTTGTCAAATCATGTGAGCATGATGTAATAGATTTTTGTCTCTTGAAAGCAAAATCTTGGACTAGGTTTTTTTGTTAACAAAGAAAAAAGTGGTTTGGTCTTAGCTTAAGGATTGTGTTTAGATGTTGACTTGTATATTGGAACTACTTTTGTAACTTTGTAGACAATAAAAGAAAACTTCATGATAAAATAGACAAGAATGGTGGACATGCTAAATCTTTATAGAATCATTAAGATATCAGTTTATCAGTTATTGATCATTATCAAGTTGATTATTAGTTAAGCCGTTGAGATTTCACATAAAAAAATCATTGAGAAACAAGGTGACTAACCAAATGGTAAGAGTTGATATATTGCATCTTGCTCACGAGCAAATATTGCCTCTGGTAGAACAACTAAGAGATTGAGACCGTGAGAAATGATAATATGAAACTAAACACTATGTCAAAGACTATATACATCTAATGGTATAAATGTAATTTATTAATTTACTATTGACTTATCAGTTAATCCATTCAGTAAATAACTCAAACTGTTAAGAACCAATAACCTGATATAAAAAAAATCAAAATCATTACTACAATCGCTAAACCAATAACTCACTATTGATGAAACAATAACTTAATTTTGATTCGATTCTAATTTGAACAACCCAGATGATATGATGAAAATTCTCAAATGGAGTACTAATTTCAGACCAGAGGTTGCAGAAACTACCTTTCTCCCTGTTTAGATAAATTTAATCCCCAAGTTTTGCATGTTGTCATTTTGTAAGTTAAAAAATTAAAAAACACATTTAAATTATTTTAATTTTTTAAATTTTCTATCTGGACTATTATAGTATGAATTTTCTACTTAAACCATCACTCAATAGTTAGCTAGTGTAGCACATCTAGACGTTGAGTAGACCAAGTATTTGTCTAGAAAATATTTCTAGGTATATTTGTTCATAAATTCTTATGTGGTTGTCTATTTTATTGTCTCATTTATATTCTAACGTTCATAATGAACCAACATTTTTATTCTTATATTTACTTTTTTCTATTCCTACTATTTTTATTCTCTCATTTTTGAATATTCTAAAGTCTCTCAAACGGTCAAACCTTTTATATTATGCAAAATCTATTGTTGTGTATTTATAAAAAAAATCAAATTTATTTTTTAGTGTCTTCTTAAATTTCAAGCACTAAAACTAATCAACACCATTTTAATATCATTATATCAGCTTACCAAATTCGGCTCAGCACTATTTCGATATCATTATAAAACTTTTCATATTTTTGAGTCAGATTTTATTATTTAACTTTATATTATATATTTTTTTCATTAAAATTTTATATTAATTACATTCTTATTTCATAATATCCGTGTATATCCTACCTCTTCAGACCTCTTTTTAGTATTACACGGAGTATATTATAATTATTCAATTTATATATGTCAACTAAAAAAAAAAGTCTCTCTAAGAAATTTGACTTCAGACCTCCAAACTTGAAATTTGACTTTAGACCTCTAAACTTGTTAGATGACAGTCATCACTAAAAACTTGAAATATTATGAGAAAATAGCCAAATAGCCAGTGCTGACAGTCATCGCTAAAAACTATTTTGTTCTTGGTCATCAATTTTGTTCTTGTTCTTGAAAAATTATGAGACCTTTGGTTTTTGAAGAAAAGATAAAAATATAAGATAAAAGGGTAAAAAATAATTTTTTTTAAAAAAGATTCACGTGGCCTTCACCTGACAATATAAATGTGATTGTGGCTTTTTGAGGGTGTAATAATTTTATTTTTAAATAGTATACAAGGTTATAGAACCTCGTGAAGTTGAAGTGTGTGATATTAAATTAGGAGAATTTCTCGAAAAATTAACACAAAATACTTTATTGTAACTTATTGGTTTTTATCAACTACATAACAGTATAGAACACCATTACCAATACAAAGACAATACAAAACACATTCCTTCCCTCAACCATGAAAAATTGTGAAAAATCCAAGTTGAGTAGCAAGTCCTCTGTTATCATTACTTCGAGAGAATAGAGAAGTTGTTTTCGAAAAAATCATCAGCTTATGATGTTCATAAAATCTTAGTACTCTCTTTGTTTAATTTTATTTGATCCCTATTGACTTGATATGAGGATTAAAAAGTAGTAAATGATAGAGATATTTTTACTAAATCACCCTTTGAGTATAATTAATATAATTTATTAAAAAATATAATAGAGAAATAACTATAATTAATGACAAGGGTAAATTAGGAACTAAGTGTAAAATTATCTCTTGATTTCATAAACTGGACAAGTATTGTTGGACATCCTAAAATAATATAGGGGTCAAGTAAAAATAGACGGAGGGAGTAAAACAATGAAGAAAGAATAGTTCTTAATAACAAAAGCAGTGCAAAGTCTACAAATGTGATAATCAAAACACAATAAACAACAAATGACAAGAATTACAAGGGTAGGACTAGTACTAGCAAGCTACTTTTTCTCTACCCGAACGCAACCTTCATTCCTTCCAATTTAAAATTACGTCTTCAGTATTATAATTCGCACCATATCTTATCTAATCACCCCTCCCCAATACTTCTTCGGCCTATCTTGACCCCTCCGTGTATCCCCTACAACCAACCTCTCACACCTTCTCACTAGATTTCAATCTCACTTCCTTCGTCTGGTCTACAATAAATACTACTCCCTCCTCTACCAAGAGAATGATAAATCCAAGAAATAGGATGATCTCCAATCATAATCATGTACAATGGCTAATCAATTTGCAAATGAAACACACAACAAGGAAGAAGATTTGGTAATCTTGAAAGAGATAATCAAGGATATGAAATTTCCTCAAATGAACTGAGAGCTTTATTTCAAAGTAAAAGTAACAAAGATGATTAATACATCTTTTATTATTAAACAGAAAGCATAAAGAGACAGAAAATAAGGTGAAACACATGACTCCATATATGAAACTCATCATCATTAAGACAAATTAAAGGAAGCAATATGGCAGCTACAAAGTTATTTGGTAATATAGGATATGAAAGATTCAACTTCTTTGGCTGTCACACCTCCTGGACTAACAGATCTCTTGATCTTATTGCTCAACTCCACCGCCCTCTTCCGCATCTCTTCTCCTTCTGTTGTATCCATCAAAATTTTGACAGATTTTTCAATTGATGTTGAAGTCACTAACTTATCCTTTTGAGTCCAATTACACAGAGATATTCCAATTTCTAGCTCATTAGTTACAAGGACGGCGTTATAGGGTTGGTCCCATTCCTTTGGCCAAGCTATTATTGGAACTCCCATGCTAATACTCTCGATACAAGAATTCCATCCGCAATGACTTAAAAATCCACCAGTAGATGGATGCCCCAAGATTTCCAATTGGGGCACCCAACTCCTTACTGCCATTCCTCTTCCTTTAACCCTCTCTTCAAAGCCTTGTGGTAATTCAATCTTTCCAAATTTCTTCTCAAATTTATCCACACCTTTCTTGTTATTAGTATTATAATCATGATCCCCTTTTCCTAGTACCCAAATAAATCTTTGGTTGCTCTTTTCTAGACCAAATGCAAGCTCATTCACTTGCTCTTGTGATAATTTAGGGGTTGATCCAAACGAAACATATATTACTGAATTAACATCTTGATTGTCAAGAAATTCAAGGCATTCATGACGAGGAGCCTTGGAGTCATTGTGTGATTGTAACAACATATGAAGTGGACCAAGTGCCCACAAGGGTTTGTTTTTGACATGAGCAAGTAAATCTATGTACTTACCTTCAACTTCTCTAGAGGAAATCATGAATTCTCCCGAGTTGAGGTTCCACTCATATAAATCTCTTACAAATATATCCATACCCGGTGGATAACTACTATCCATACGCGGGAACTCATCCTGCATTTCCTGTACCAATTTTTCATGATCATCATCAACAACAACGTTGTCTAACTCATGTATACTTTGTCGGAGTAAAGAATATAGGCTTAAAGCAGAACCCATATGAAAAATACAAGTCTCAACGTTAGGCAATGAATGAACGTCTCCCATGTAATTTTTCATAACTGAGTCATAAATTATGACCAATTTCTTTGCCCTCGTGGAGAGTTCAAGGCAAGTTCTCCGAATAGGCTCCGAGTGTTTTACCAACAACTCGCGAATTGAAGACAGACGATCATCATCGTCTTCGTTGCTTTCACAATATTCAACCAAAATATCATTAAAATGGATATTTTTTGCGTCGCCACCATTGAGTCGTGACTCAGTATCTTTGTTGAATTCAGGAAGACAGATAAAGTGTACGGGTATATTATGAGAGGTAATGAGGCGAGCCACGACGACGAGAGGGTTAATATGGGTAAATGCAGGATGTGGCACCATGGCTACAATAACTGACTTGTTGCTACCTGCCATTGGAACAACTAGCTAGCTATGTATGTTTTTACAAAAACTAAATAACTAGCTAGCTATATATATACTAATTTCATGAGGCCTCAACTTAAAAGACAAAACAAAAGACCTGTCATCGTTTGAAAGTTTGTAAAAAAACAATATCAAATTATAAAATTACGTCTATTTGCAAGTTTGTAATCATAAGTGTTTATTTATAAAAGGAACATGGAGATATATATTCTATTAGAGGAATTTTTGTTTCATTTTTTTCAATTTTCTATCTTGATAGATGACAAGTAACATAAATTTATATATATATATATAGGAGAAGTAAAAAGCGCCACAGCAACACAATTAATCTCTAATTTTTACTTTTAAAGTATCTATTAATTAATTATTAATTATAGAAAAAGTAAAAAATGTGACATGTTAGCACCACAATTAATTTCTAATTTTAAAATATCTATTAATTAATTATTAGTTATTTTATTAAAGAAAGACACATGTCATCAACTAGAAGACAATGTCAACATGCAAAAAAATATTAAATATTCTAAAACTATTAACACGTGTCAAACTGATAAAATTTCTAAGTATCATATTTTAAATTTTTTAATTTATTAAATATAAAGAATCTAAAAATATGCGTGAAAAACAAAGTATTTTCAAATAAATTTATTTATGCATTATATTATATTTTAATCTAATGTAATTATTATTAGGTTTAAGAGCTCCTTTATATATTTTATATAAATGAATGCGGTAATGAAAAGAAAAACAGTTTCAGTTTCTCATTCACTACGACATAGTCCTGTAATTAATTTAAAAAGAATTGTGTTGATAATCTTTTAATATTTTACTAGTCTTATTGTACGCGCTTTGCGTGTGATCAAAGCGGTGTACCTCGTTTGATAATAGATATTATACAGAAAAATTTAATTTAATTATGAACTTATAAATTATATGTAAAATGACAATATAGTCCTATTCAACTTCTTATTTATTTATTTATTTATAAAGGTCTTATATATAGAGATTCTAACACTAATTAGAACCCGGTAAATTAGGATTTTCTTTAGTG
>JBCEWC010011783.1:0-16393 GCA_038996855.1 Solanum aculeatissimum | reverse complement strand
TGTGGGAAAACACCTATATCAAAGTAGGTGATGGTAGAAAAACAAGGTTTTGGAATGACAAATGGCTGGGACATACAGCCTTGAGGAACCAATTCCCGGATATATACAATATCAACCTACAACAAGAAGCTACAATCTCAGAAGTCAGAAATGCACAAGTCTGGAATCTGACTTTTAGAAGAGCTCTTAATGATTGGGAGGTAGAGAATATGATCCAATTTTACAACATCTTGGAACAAGGCCAAGGTCTCAATAGTGAAGAAGACAACTTGCTATGGAAGAGGGGCCATGAGGGAAAGTTTAAGGTGAGATTAACGTACAAACTGCTAGACATATCAAGCCAAATAAAAGGGTGGCCTTGGAGGATGATCTAGATTGGAAAGATTCCACACAAGGTAGCCTGCTTCAGTTGGCTAGTGGCTAATCAAGCTGTGCTGACACAGGATAACCTAATGAAAAGGGGCAAACAGTTGTGCTCCAGATGTTTTTTTTGTGAACTTGAGATAGAGACAGTTAACCATCTCTTCTTGCATTGTAAAGTGACTGAGCAACTCTGGCAATGGTTCTTTAACTTGAAGGGGATTAGATGGTCCATGCCAAGAAACACTGCAGAAGCCTTAGCATGCTGGCACAGAGATGGGAGTCCGGCAGAACAAAAGGAGATATGGAAGATTATTCCTGGTTGCATCTGGTGGACAATCTGGAAGGAAAGGAACCAGAGATGTTTTGAAAACAAAAGCAGTCCTTTCCAAGGAGTAAAAATGAATTGCCTGTCAACTTCGTATTATTGGTGCACCACTTCTGTACCTAAGGATCCGGGGGAGATTTCCTTATTTCTAGATAAGTTTTGTAAATCTTAGATGTCAGATCCCTCTGGATTGATACTCTTGATGTAATTACTGCATGAGTACACTATTGGTGTATCTCATTGTTTATAATACCCATTAACCTTCTCAAAAAAAGAATATTCATTAAAAGAATATTTTTTTTTTAATTATTGATGATGCTTCAATGAAGAAGTACAACACCACATGGTGGCTATAGAAATTTATATGGTGATTTACACATTAACTAATTCATACAAGAAAACCTTCATAAATTTATGACTAATCAACAAAAAATTTCCATATATGTCTTTATTAGTAATATTTCTTACTTATAGAACAAAAAAAAAGTCTCCATGAGATAATAAAATACTCTTGTAAAGAATAATACTCCCTCCATTTTATCTTGCAGTTTTTGGCATCGGCTGGTCAACACCATCTACCCTGGAAGAAGCAGTTGAAACTTGGAATATAGTCTATCTTGGAGTATATGGATTGGAGAAACAACAGAAGTTTTGAAGGGACTTCAACTCCTAACTGCTCTTTGAAATCTAAAAGTCTGGTGAATCTTTATAGCTGGAGCAACTATTTCCCTGTAAATGATGTGATTTCCCTTGTAAACTTCATTAGCTCCCTCTCATTAGCTTTACAACTTTGAGTTTTTAAATTGTTTCTTCTTTTCTTTTTCTTTTTCTTTTTTTTGCAATTCTAGACTTATCATCTATTTTCTTTGTAACTATCTTGCATCTCCTTGATGTCTTTTAATACAACCTCTTCATTTTTTATTTTTATTTTTAAAAGGGACGACTTTTGAAACTTGTGGTATAAAATAACTCTTGGATATTTGTGTGGTTGAGAATCATTTAATTAAGGGAAAAGGGTCAAAAAGATGTATACTTTGGTCCAAAAATGCCCTTGTCATTGATACTTTAGTCCAAAAATGCCTTTATTGTAATTTAATGGGTCAAAAATGTCCTTCTTTAAATAAATATATATATATTTTTCTTTTTAAACATATTGTGATCCTAATAAAAATATTATTTTTAAATAATCCTTTACTTGTTTTTTTTTTAAATTCACATTAAATAATAAAAATGCTCAAAAATAAAATAAATAATAAATTTATTTTTAAAAGGGCATTTTTGACCCATTAAATTACAATAAGGGCATTTTTGGACCAAAGTATTGACAGTAAGGACATTTTTGGAACAAACTATAAATGAAGGGCATTTTTGTTCCTTTCATATAGCTTAAGGGCATTTTTGTTCCTTTCATATAGCTTAAGGGCATTTTGACCCTTTTCCCTTTAATTAAAGATAAAAAGAAGAATTTTAAAATTAAATGTTTCTAATTAGAGTAAGGTGACATTCTATTAGGGACAGACTAAAAAAGAAAGGGTATCACATTAAATGGGACAGAGAGAGTATCTTTGATTAGATTCTCTACTTTTCAATATTGCTTGCGTATGAGACGTGTACAACCCAGATCAATAAATTTATTACTTCATATGAAAAAGGGGAACAAATAAAATTTAAGTAGTTCAACTAGAATATCTAAATAGAACACAAAGTAAGAACTCATGCTCCTCTCGAGATATTCCTATGGGAGCTCAATAATTGACATTTTAAATGAAAGGAAATCATCTTGTCTTATGTGGGATACGTAGATGGATGCCAAAGATTGAGATAGAAGGTTAGTAAGTAGCCGAATAGCGTCACGCTTTAGGTAGGATAGGCCGAGGACTAGCCTCCTCTACAGTTCTTCATACTAGTAGTATTGTTTAGTATTCGCATAACTTCTTATTATGTGTATCTCATTTGCTCTATATCTTGCTATATGTGTGGTCATATTATTTCTCTGTGCATTCATTTTTCGTGTGTTTTTTCTCTTCCTTGAATTCATTCTTCATGTTCCTGTTTCTCTTCCTTCCTTGAATTCAATTTTCATGTTCCTTTTTCTCTTTTCCATCCTTTAGTATTCTTTCTCTTCTTTTCTCTTTTGAACCGAGGATATTTCGGAAACAACCTTTCTGCCCCATAAAGGTCAAGGTAAAGTTTGCGTACATCCTACCTTACTAGACCCACTTGCAAGATTACACTAGTATGTTGTTGTTCTTGTAATCCATTTGGTCTTCACCTTAATCTTTTTCTTTATCACCGAGGTGTTCTAGCCAGCTTGTGCGCACTTCTTAATCTTAGAGTGTGGCTGACTCTACTTTGCTCTTTAGATATCTATCTTGTCACACAAAAATAGTTTCAACATAATGAGCTTATCATAGTTCAATGTAATTTATCTGTTTTTATGACCACCTTGAAAACTTTAGCTTGACTTTTCAATTACCTTTCTTTTATGAGTAATTTTGATTTACTCTTGTGACCTTCGAATATCCATCTTCTTCTTTTTTTTCTGATGAAGGATATCCATCCATTTGATAGGAGAGAACAGTATACTGTCATTTTCATCTAACTGAAAATCTTAATGAGCAACGATAATTCAGTTAGTACTTTATTACATCTAAGGGTAACCTTAATCCAATGCTTATAGTTCACAAGCACTAGTTTGTCCAACACAATTTCTTGGCAAAAAGTGAAAAATAAAAATCCCTCTTTCATGAAACAAAGAGGGACCTTCATGAGAAGGCCTATGACAAAGTTTCGAGGGATGTCCTCTGAGGTGTCTGGAGGCAAAAGGTGTACCAATGGTGTATATTAGAGCGATAATAGACATGTATGACGGAGCCAAAACTCAGGTAAGAACGGTAGGAGACTCGAAGTATTTTTCTACTGAAATGGGACTTCATCAAGCACCTGTGCTGAACCCTTTTCTTTTTGCCTTAGTGATGGATGAGCTGACACGATCAAAACAAAATACTTTGAGCGCAAATTCAGTATAGTGCAATGAAGCGGACATCGAAATAAAGCTTTTCACAAAACCTATTTACAAGAGAGAAAGCTTTAATATCTTGGGTCCATCATCTAGAGTAGTGGGAATGTCGATGATGATGTCACACATCGCATTGGGACAGCATGGAAGAACTAGAGGCTTGCCTCTAGAGTGTTGTGTGATAAGAAGATATCACCTAAACTTTAAGGTAAGTTTTACGCCATGGTGGTTAGACCGTCCTTGCTATATGGAGTAGAGCGCTGGCAGGTCAAAACTCGCATATTCAAAAGATGCACGTTGCGGAGATGAGGATATTGAGGTAGATGTGTGGACATACTAGGTGCAATAAGATTAGGAATGAGGTTATTCGAGAAAAGGTAGAGGTGCCCTCTATGGCGGACAAAATGAGAAAAGCGCGACTGAGATGGTTCGGGCATGTGCAGAGCAGTGTCGACGCTCCTGTTAGTAGATGCGAGAGGTTGAATTTAGGGGTAACATGGAGGGGTAAAAGTAGACCGAAGAAGTATTGGGGAAAGGTGATTATACAAGATATGGCGTGGTTTTATATCACCGAGGCATGAACTTAGATAGAAAAGAATGGGGGTCGCATATTAGGGTAGAAGGTTAATAGCCTAGTAGGGGTAGGATGTTTTGCCTCATGATGTAGTAGGTTAGTAAGATTAGACGCGGTTTTATATATTATGCTGTACTATCCATTTATTTTGCTACTTTTATTTTATTTATAGAATTGTTATTACTTTTCATTTTAGTCGTTATTCTATATCTAGTATTTTTTTGCTTTTGGGGCGGATATACTTGAGGCGAGGGTAGTTCGAAAACAACCTCTCTATCTCAAGGTTTGCGTACACTCAACTCTCCCCAGACCCCACTTGTGGGATTTCACTGAGTATGTCGTTGACGTCCACAATTTGAACAAGGAACCAAGGAACTTGACAGCATTTAAAAACTGAGTTAGAATCAAAGGAGTATATAGCATACAAGTAAGCAACTGAAGTAGTTAAAGAGAAATAAAAACTTGATTTGACATCATCAAATTGCAGAATACAGAAAAATAAGAACTTAATTTGACATCATTGATTGCAGAATACCTGTTCTCGACCATCCAATGTAACTCTAAATAAAGGTCGTGTCCTGAAATCAGGATCTCTCAGTACCTCCATCTTATATTCGATACATACACTGGGATCTGGCCCAAATGGGGAGCAGAAGAAATGAGCAATTTTGTACCACTAAATTCAAACAAAGGCACAGCAGAACTGCTGCTGGAGAAGGAGAACAGTTACCTGTTACTGACGGCAACTTCCTCACAGCAGTATAACCTTCTGGCCAGATAAATTCCTCATCTTGAAAGAGCTCCGAATCTTCTACAATTTTTCCTGAAAAGGACAATTTGCGCATTGAACAAATGATAAATATCAGTTATTCATTAAGTGAACAGAGAACATCAACTGAAGTTATGAGAATAGGGAATGTTACTCATCAAAACAGAAAAAAATGAAGACCGCAGCAGTTTGGCGTTTCAATAGAATATTATTGCATTCTTTTTGCTCTCTAATCAGGTATGTAGCTTAGATTTGAAAAAAAAATACCAAGGCTAACTATTTTCAAGTCCCCCAATTCAAATGGGCAACTTCTGATCTCTTCAAGCTTTCTCCTCAACCCTTCATCCTCCGAATCAGAACTGTCTTCATTTTCTTCATTTTCAGTATTATTATCTGCATTAATACGATTCTGCAACCGCAGCATCCCCATTGGGAGCTTTTGTTCAGAGAGATACCTGATCAAGAAAGTTAGAAGTATGAAATCAGCACAAACCTAGCAACCAAGATAATAATAGGTTAGAACAGACCGAAATAAACAAGCCACACATAAAAGCATCAACACCATATATACAGGGAAAGGGAACTCTTTGATCAAAAAAAATCTTATTTTAACTGTGGTGTACGACCTTGACTAATTCCACGAGGTACTTGTTATTCCCATCAGCATAAGTACTGGGTAATTTTGTTCATCGAGGCTTGAACAAATGGGAAGAAATTAGCTAGTGTTTGTGCCTCTGCTGGGAAGGTAAAAGGGAACTTTTTAGCAACCAGAAGAAAAGAAAAGACAGAACAAATCTCAAAACTTTTAATTCACAACTTTGATTTATAAGACAGCATGCTTCATGAAGGACAAAAAGAACCCTTCAACTCCATAACCTGAGGAAAATAATGATTCTAGAGAAGATTTTAAGCCTGAACGAATGTGACATATCTACTTCGCAGGAGAACTTAAGGAGATGGAAAAGAACAATAATGTGGTTAACAAACAGGAAACAATTTTTCCTCCCAGGGTATTGATTAAATAGAGATGCTCGGAAGGTGTAATTGTAAGGTCAAATCGTTTTCTATGAAGAATTGTTAAAAACAAAGTTAGTAAGGTGCAAGCAGTTAGAACCCTCAAGGGTTGACCTGGTGGTAATGGACTTGAACCTTAGGTTTGCTCACTTTCGAGGTCTCAAGTTCGAAACCCACTGGGTGCAAACAATTTCTGAGGGTCATCGGACTAGGTAAAACCTGAATTAACCGTGGTGCACTTGCAGGAAATTCCTTGCCGAGGACCTATGCACCCCCAGGATTAGTCGGGGCTCTAAGAAGCTCGGACACCCGGTGCAAATCAAAAAAAAAAAGAGGTGCAAGCAGTTGGCACTGCCTGGTTTATCAAAAGAGCAGCAGTCTAAAGTTGAAGAACGAACCAGAATCAATAAGGCCAAACTTGTGGCCTGCAGGAAATTGACATAGCAGCAAGCTACCCTACCACTAACAGCCACTTCAGTGAACCGGGGGCTGATTTCAATAAACCATCATGGTCACCAGAAATGTATGCCATTGGGCCTAGGGAATCTTAATTCTCTAAGGAATCCTGAATAGAAATCTAAAAAATGCAGGTGTTATTACATTTTGTTTTTCCAAGTGCACTGCACATGATCACAATGCTTTGGCTGGAGTTCTAGTACACTCTTAAGGACAGAAGCAAATTATATAACACGAGCATCTGAAAATTGGTAGAAGTGGGTTGCTATGTTGAGCTCTCGACTCAGGGGTCTATCAGAAACAACCTCTCTATCCCACAAAGGTAGGAGTAAGGTTGTGTAAATAACCCTCCCTAGACCCCATTTAGGGATTATACTAGGAATGTTGTTGTTTGTTTTTGTTTTGGGTTGCTATGTTGAGCTGAGAGAAAGGTTGAACTAGGGCCAAAAGCCTACACTAACACCTAACTATTCTAGCAAGAAACATATCAATTATTTGGCTCCACTTTATTTTAAAAATAACAGTGTCCAGATACCTTAAGATCTAAGGTCATGTTGAATAGTGTATAGAGGGCCCATAAAGTTCAATGCTTGTGAGAAAGAAGGATCAAAAATGCAAAAAATACAACTCCTGCTAACACAGCTATAATCATCAAAGCTTTCACTGGAAAGGAATACAGTCTATGTAATGAGAGAATTATTTCTACTAGTTTTTCCCCAATTCAAGTATTGGCGGTCATAAAATGGGGAAGATCAACAAAATCTAGCAAAGGGCCTGAAAGAGAGAAAACTACTAAAATAGGATATGAGAAACGTTTAATCTCAGTGATGTAACAAAGAATGACACAAAAGATGAACTCAGATAGACAATGCTCACATTTTTGCTTCCTCCAAACTTTGAGTAAATTTTGGTTTTTTGCACTTGAGATGAAACGAAGAAAGAAGCCCTCTCAAGAAAGAGATAACTTGCTTTAACTTGACCCTGAAATCCAATAACAAAGTTTCATAAACCCACAATGAAAAGTTGAGCATATTACTGCTTAAATGGTAAATAAAACTCCAATTACATTCAAAATGAACTTTCAAATAATTCACCTAGCAAAATTATAGGTGCCAAAAAACTGCACAAGAACTGATTTTTCCCCTGAAACTTTGTTCAGACCTTTACACCCAGCAGCATGAGATTCATCTAGAACAATGGCAGGCCACATGGCATGTCCTGTATTGACAAATAAAATCAATTAAAAAAACCAGATAGCTGCTACATTTAAGGGATTTTGATCTCATATTAGTCCCAGGAAGTAAACAACCATGCAAAATTGAGTTGGTATTGCTATTAATTCTTCTTTCAGAGATCCTAGCTGCTAACTAATTTGTGTATAACCACAAGTGGATGTGATAAATTCACAAATCAGAAATGATCAAAAGCTGAGAAATAGTCGTACAAAAGGAAAGCCATAATTTACCAGTCAGCTTGGCCCATATAATATCTCCAGGCTCAAGTGCTTCACAATCGGCCAAACTAGCAGCTAATACAATCATCTCATCAACATCGATTCCATCAGTTTCAGGACTCCTATCGCTGGGTCTCAACTTCAAATGATTCATTTCTTCAAGTGAAACACAAAATTTGATCCTTTCATTTGATAAAAGTAAATCTTCGTCATCCCCATCTACATATTTCACCTGTATTGGACTTGAACATGTTTCATACACTTGACCTCAAAAGATCAAACATTTATGTAAAAAAAGGCACCAGAAAACCAATTACATGATGCCGTTCAGTCTCTGAGTTGTACCCAGTTACGCGTCCAGTGTACCAAACAGCATCCAATGGCCAATACGTCTATGACATACACTCCCCAATTAGTTGTTTAAACTGGTAATAACAAAAGTACGTAATAAATTCTAATTATTCCAAGTTTGATCAATTCACACCTTACATCGTAGTCCAATAAATTTCTTGGGATCAACTCCTTCAAAACTTAACCTGTAACACACAAAAAAAGCACAGTTATTCATGATATAACACACACAAATTCAAAAACATGAAATTGAACAAGGGGGAAAAAAGTACCAAACCCATTTCTTGGTCCGAATTGACCGCAAGCTTTTTTTATTCAAGCTATTCTCCAAAGCACAGTTTTCTTTGCGTTCCTTCATGTTACCAATTGAGTTAAAATCTTTGCAATTCTTACCACTGTGATTGGTGTTGCTTTTACTTTTACCAGCACTATTTCGAGTTTCTGTCGAACAAGACTCATTCAATGGACTAATTACATTAGCTTCTACCCCCAAATTAGCGAGTTCCGAATCAACCACCTTACTCTTCTTCTTCTCCTCCTTCTTAATATGTTTCACAACCAGTACTCCATCATCTTCTCCCTCGTCATCCCGCTCACTCTCGACACACAAATTCACTACTCCTAAATTTTCCACCTTTTCCTTATTCTTTATAACAACTTTCTCTTCCCCGCCCTCAGTTTCCCCCTGGTCTATTCTGTTTTCCTTGGAAGAATTGGCTAATTTGACAGAGTGAGAAACTAGCTTCAAATCTCCCACTTTCCTCTTCTGCTTATCCCTACCTTTTATAAGCTTTTCCTCGTATTCACTCTCATCTCCTTGATTTCTGTCGAATGCTGGAACTTGATTCGAATTGCCCACTTTTCGCTTCTGCCTCTGCTTATTCTTTATAACCAGTTCAGCATCTCTGTCCTCGTCTTCTCTATTTCCATTGGAGAAATTCCGTAATTTCATCTGAGGAGAAAATAGCTTTGCATAATGCTCTTTTCTATTCGGATTCTCCTTAAAGTTTACACCCACTTCCTCTCCTTCACCGTCATCTACCCCATTTTCTCTGACATCGTTGCAATTAGCCAATTTAACCGGTCGAGAGATTAACGAGTCGTAAAAGGAGGGTTCATGCCGTTTCCTTTTGCGGCGGCGAGTGTAGAAATGAGTTATAGGGAGTTCCCTTCCGGACATCGAAGAAATATGCTGAGTTCGTGAATGCTTGGGATGATCGCCGGTCTCCAAATGTGGAAGGATTTTGCGAGCGGCTTTAACTTTTTTCGACCCACTAGCGCCCACGTAAGGAGAAGTAGCGGAGTACACATCCCGCAATGGGACGTATTTCAAAGGAGTAATTCCATCTCGTTCGTCATCCTCTCCATCAACCTGCTGATTTCGTTCCTCCTCTTCCAACGGCGTCTTAGATTTCGTCTCTTCGTCCGGTGAGGGAGTTGAATCAGTGAACGGAAACGCCATGGAATTGAGAAAAATAAACAAAATCAAATCAATTTGATTGTTTTACCTCCGATTTCGTCAAAAAGGAGCGATTTTGAACTGGAATTGGGATTTCTAGGGTTCGATAGAACGGCGGATTTAGACAGAGTGGCGTTTCCCGCCGCAGCTGACACACGGCGTATTTATATGGAGAGGGAAGCAGAAATGTTTCATTTTTGTAGATTTTCATGCTACTTTTTGTTGCTTCTTTTCCCCCCACTAACTTTGAACTTTGTAACATTAATAAAGTATTCTTTTACTTAAATATATGATTTCATACTCTTATGATACAAATAATTTTTTTTTATTAAGAATAAAAAAGACATTTATATTTTGTTATGGACAAAAAAATTACTGGTAAAGTATTTTCTTTCTTTTACTTTTTATTTTTTATTTTTATCTCTATTTTCCTAATTTTTTAATTTTATTATTTTAATATTTACTAAAAATATTGTCATGGATATTACGCATTATTTAGTTGAAGTTTTTGCGCTATTAGTCGTTTCGCATAATTTTCAGAGTTTGAGTGAGTTAAAGTATTTTACATTTCATATCGAGAATGAGTTTTGAAGGAACTTGAGTAGTTCCAAGTGTTTTTTTTTACTTAAAAAAGTATGTCCGTTTTAAAGAAAGCACAAAGAGTTTGAGAAAGAGGTTTTAATATCTTAATATAAACTTCCTTTTGACTTCGAAGGAACATTTTGTGCATTTACTCACAAAAATCATGAAATCGAAGAGCCGGTCCTTTTCCGTCATACCAAAAATGTCCAGGGAGAACTACGAAAGATGGTCTTATTTATCTAAACATTATTGCATATTTTGAGAGTAGTATTAAGCATATATCGATTTAGGTAAGAATTTAGATAACTCAAACTCAATAAATTACGTTAGTGTAAGATGGGATCGTATCATTGGTTTAGGCGATTCCTCACTCCAGTCTTCGATAGAAACTTTTTAAATGCATCCATGAGGTGAGTTTGCGTTATTTGTGATGCTCTGACAACACGAGTAGTATGTTGTATCGTCATGAGGCTCGTAATGAGAGTTGTTAGTTAGAAAAAACTCTCTGAAAAAGAGAAAGTATTATTTTTCTAAAAGAATTGCATTTATTGTTTTACGTCATTTGTAAAGCTTTGGTGTTTCGTTATATTTGCATGCTTTGATTTAAGTCGAGTTGTTTTTTGGATTTCTTCAACATGAGTATATGGTTTAGTTATTATTTCGTCCAAATGTATTACAAATCGTATATTTTATGTATTGATGTCCTTCGATGTTGCAATATTTTATGATGCAGATATAGGTGCTCACGGTATTAGTAAGCACTTCGTTGAGATCACATCTTCATGACGTTTTTGGTAAGACCTCCTAACTTTGAGAGAACTCCTTTTAGTTATGCTAGCAATTTAGTTATTTATCATATATTTTTAAGATAGTCGTCAGTCTTGTCCCGAAACCTATTCATAGTCAAAGGGGGCTTCATAGATAGAGTGGAGTCGGTTTGGTCTTTTTTTTCAAAGTTGTGATTTTAAATATTAATTCCCATTTTATTTTGATTATTTCATATAGTCGCATAAGTTTACTTTAAATACTTCGAGTGTTCACCCTTTTTTTTAAAAATTCACTGAGTTTAATATTTTGCTTAGTAATCAGCTAAGCCAAAGACTCGCTTGGGACCAACAATGATTTTCGATTGTCCGTCACTGCAGACTTGAAACCTAATATACACATTATATATCTTTTATCTTCTAAACATGTTTTATACAACAATTGATAAATTCAATTTCAAATAATGAGTCATTACCTTGATTAACTGATAGTTTTTGTGTGAGAAAAAAAGGAGAAAAGTACTTTGAGAATAGGAGCGGCGACATCCCATGGGAAAAATAAAAACAGAGTGAGATACAATCTAGAGTAAGGAGGCAGCATAGTGACAGTGAAAAGGAGGGAAGTGTGCTCAAGGAGGAAAATGAAACTCTCTTTTATAGATAGGTGAAAAAGAAAAGCACATTAGAAATGGAGTTGTTTTCGTTGATTATTTTGGGCTTGTGCCAGATTTTTTTTGGGAAAATTAAGCTTGTGTCCCTTTAAAGATATCCATATACCCTTTACATTTTATACCCCATACTAATAAAATTTGTCCAATTAATATTAAAATATGCATGCTGATGTCATATTGACGTCAGCACCCACCTTGTATGATATAATAATAAGGTATATATATATCATATTTCACAGAGAATTGAACTCACTATATGTGATACCGGTATGGTATATATATACCGCCGGAGTATATTTCACAGTATTTATGTTGACGTCAAATAAAAAGGGGTAAGTGGGTAAAAAGGTAAATAGTTTGGATCATGGGTCCATTAAGGATAAATAATCTGGATTGAGTCTATTAAGGATAAATAATTTCAAATTAGGTCTATTTTGTATATTTTTATTTTTTGTTATTTTCCGGATTAATAATTTTTAAATAAAATGGCATAAAAGGCTGAAACATTTAATTAAAAAAAACTGAAATATGAATTGAGCTAACATCATATGTGAACAATTGCATCGATTAACATAAAAATATATAAAAAATCTCAAGTTCGCCTTTGTGCGCGTGTGTGTTCATGAGCGCGCAGTCCTTAATAGATGAGTTTACATAGATGAGTTTACTCTAATCAAATTACTTTTGTTTATATCATGTATAATAGTAAAACTAATACAATCCAACGTTATGTAAATTTAGAAGGATATATTGTATATAAACCTTATCTTTTAGGGGTAAAGCCGATTAATTGTTTATGATAGACTCTCTGCAACGATGCATAATAGACACAATGAGAGTACGAGAGATAACACACAGTATTAAAATAATATTACAATGAAATGATACACTACAACACACGTAATAATAGACATCAACATAAATCGTAAAAAATTATAAGAGTAGTCTACAACTATTAATAAGGGCAACACCACAAAATACTCCTACTTGTTAGAATGAAACACATTCCTACCTACTAACCTTCTATGATTCTACCCTAATTTATTTATATCACGTATAACATATCTATATTAAAAGGTTATGAATATTTAATTAAAAAATTAATTATTAATTTATATTAATATAAAATTATTACAATAAATATTGATATGTTGTTTGAGCATAGAAATATTATAATAGAGGAAGCCCTAAAATTCAAAGCTCAAAAACAAATCTCAATTTTCACGTTTTAGGATCCATGCACAACCTAGTACTAATAAATTAATTTCCAATTATTCATATGCATGGCTTCATGCGTTGTCAACCATACAGAAATAAATCATAGCATATTTTTTTAAATAAAATCGTCTTGAAATTTAACAATGTTGATTTAATATTAGATTTTCTTTTTTTCTTTTCATACGAGATGTACAGTGTTTTGACTTTATTTTTTTAATATTTGTAAGTGATGGAAAAAAAATATTTTTTTGTATTCTATTTGTGATAGAATAACAATATAATGATTATTATAATTATTATCAGTAAATAAATGGATTAAAGCTATCAAATGACAAAAATAATCTCTCATGTAGTAATTAATTAAAATATTTCAAATTTATTAAAAAACATATATATATTTAAGATATACTTTATGCAGTAATATTTTTTATAATAAATCAAACATCCAAAAATGAATAACTCTTACATTGTAGTTTTTGCCTTATTAACTCTTGCATTTGGATTTATGCTTAACTTGTCAACTTATGCTTAACTTGTGTTTAGAGTAGATTCTTGTTACTTCATATTCAATTGACTTGACTATTGAAGCAGATAGGTGTCACCTTACATCAACATAAATATCAAAATTATTATATTGATATTAGCTTAAATAATAGAGAAGAATTTTTTTTATATAATTATTTTACCTTCTTTTACGATATAAACTGTGACTTTCACAAATTTGTATCAAATATATTCATTCGTGCTAGATATTCTACTGTTGAAACCACTCATCTTGTGAAGAAACTTGTGCATAAATATACGTAGAAGAAAAAAAAATTCATATGATGGTCAATGATCTTTAAATGATCTATGCTAAAGTCTGGCGAGAAGTTTGTTGGCGATGTTTGAAGTCTAAAGGTATATCAATGGCTTACATTAGAACGATAAAGGATATCAATATACTTGGGCAAGAATTGTGGGAAAAGATTTGCAGCACTTTCTGGTTGAGACAGAGTTGTACAAGGGAGCAACATTGAACCCGTTTTTATTTGCTTTAATAATGGATAAATTTAGATGACAAAATTAAGTTGAGGTGACTTAGTGTATGCTATTTGCAAAGGAAAATGTTTCGATCGAGGAGTCTCGCAGTAGAATCAATAATAGATTGGACATGTGGAGGCAGACTCTTGCGTTTATATGGCTCAGGTTAAGCATAATCAAGATAAGGTATTTGGAGTATAAATCTAGTGATGAGACGCATGAGACATATATGTTAGTGAGATTCAATATTCAAGTTATCCCAAGAGTGAGAGATTAAATATATGAGGAGATCAAAGAAAACTGAAAGATCGACGATAACGTCACAAATCAATATTGGTGCAATATAGATGAATTGAAGGCTTGCATTTGTCATCTTGTGTGACAGTAAGATACTACCAAAATTTGAAGGTAAGTTTTATAGAATGGTGACTGAATTAGATTTATTGTATGAAGTGAAATGTTGGTTAGTCAAGAACTCTCATGTTCATAAGATGCGAATGACAGAAATAAGGATGTTGAGATGAATGTATGGGCATAATGGGAGTGATAAAATCAAGAATGATGGTATTTGGGACAAAGTGAGAGTGACCTTAACTGTGAACAAGATAATAGAAAGAAGACTAAGATAGTTTGTGCTTACAAAGATGACGCTCTATTAAAGAGCTACAAAAAATAGGTATAATGGGATCGATGAGAGGCAAAGGTAGGTTGAAGAGGTATTAGAGAGCGATGATCAAGCAGGTCACAACACACCTTCAACTTGTCGAAGACATGACCTTAGATGGAAGGGTAAGAATGACATGTACTGGGGTAAAAGGTTAGTAGGTATTGAGATGGTTACTTTTGCTTTCCAAGTTTTTAGGCCTATTGGGGTTTGTCGTTGTACTAGCTATATTATTTCTGCTTGTGATGTGTATTATTGTTTAATGTGCTTCTTTCAAAAATATCCTCTATATTTTTACTAGATAGTGTTAAGGTATACGTACACTCTATCCTTTTCAAATCATACTTGTGAAATTTTACTGATATACAGTCGTTGTTGTTATTGTTATTTATCTTAAAATCACATATTTGGATATTATTTTGAATTTATCCAATACGATCATATGCTAATACAATAAAATTTACATTTTATTTTTGTAGGTGAAATTTGTCGAGGCTAATACATATAAAGACCTCACCTTTATCTAGTAGAGATAGAGATAAATAGTGCATTTGGAACGAACCAACCCATTAGTGATGTTGTCCGCTTTGGACCTAAGCCCTCATGGATTTAAAACGCGTCACTAGTAGGTAAGGCATGTTTACTTATATACCCAACATCTCTCTTGTTTATTTTGCCTATGTGGGACTTCTCATTTTGACCCAACCCGATAGTGATATTATCTGTTTTTGGTCTATGCCTCCATGACTTTAAAACGCTTCACTAGTAGGTAAAACTTGTTTATTTATATACCCAACATATTTCTTGTGTTTTTGCCGATGTGAGACTTCTCATCTTAAGATAAGTTGTTACATACACCTCTTTTATGGACTCAACATTCTCGCTGAGGTTTGTCCTGCCATATGGAATTCGCCTGGACACAACACCGAGGTTTGTCCCACCTCATCGGGATTTGCCCAAATTCAGTTGAACTCTAGCCAACATTGACAAGGCTGACACAGGAGTGGTTGTGATACTATCTGTAATAGCGTAGCCCACTAGTGATATTGTCCGTTTTGGGTCTATGCTCGAACGACTTTAAAATGTTTCATTAGTAGGTAAGGTTTGTTGTGCGGGCTTAGGCCCAAAGTGGACAATATCATTAGCGAGTTGGATTGTTACAGATGACATCAAAGCCATTCCCGTGTCAACCTTGCCGATGTGGGTTAGAGTTCAATTGAGTTTAGATAAATGCCGATGAGACGGGGCAAACCTTAGTGATGAGTCTAGTTGAATCCCATGTGGTGAGGTAAACCCCAACGAGGATGCTGAGTTCATAAATGAGGTGTATGTAACAATCTATCTTAAGATGAAAAGTCCACAACGACAAAAACACATAAAAAATATTGGGTATACCTACTAGTAATACATTTTAGAGTCGCGAGGACCTAGGCCCAAAATTAGGGGTGGGCGTTCGGTTCGGTTTTAGCAAATTTCGGTTCGGTTCTTCGGTTTTCGGTTTTCGGTTTTGAAAAAGTGTGCACCATATATCGAACCAAAATATTTCGGTTCGGTTCGGTTTTTTCAAGTTCGGTTCGGTTTTATTTGGTGTTTTTAAAATGGTTTTTTGGTGCACACTAATGAAAAATAAAATGAGGACAAAATCAAAATATAAAACACTTAAAAATTTAAAATCATGTTAAATGATG
>JBCEWC010011782.1:0-16393 GCA_038996855.1 Solanum aculeatissimum | reverse complement strand
ATGAACCTAGGATTTGCATTTCATACATCATGGCATGGCATATTGTTATACTACTCTTTGGCTACGTGCAATCCTTTAATATATTGTACACTTGTCATGTTGTTTGGTCATGCTATACTTGTCATATACACTGCATTTCCGCATACTTAGTGCTTAATTATGCTAACCCAAATTCTTTTCTACAGGTTCTAATCATGTAGGGGACGAGGGTGATATCTATATTCCTACAGACGACGCTTGATTCTCTATTGAAGACTTGTTAGTGGTGAGCCCTATTGATCAAGGGCAATAGACACCATCTATCTACCTTCTTATTTTCATGTATTTACTTTTCTTGATTTGAGGGTGAGCCTCAATCTTGTCGAGGCCCCATTCATCTATGTAGAGGCATTGTTGGACAAATCTTCACTCTTGTACGTTTTTGCTTGTATGTTAAACCTTGGCTTATATATATGATGCTATTTAGCTTGCCTCATGATTATGTTCTCATGTTATGATAATGACTTGAATGTTATGTATGACTATGTGCTATATGCAAGCATGCCTACCCCCTTCCCGTATTGTCCCCATAGTTTGAGTGCCAAGTCCCCAAATCCTTAGAGCTTATGTGCTACATGCTTTAGCTTTCATTTTTTCGAACTGATGATGAGTGTATTGATGCTATGATGGCTTGATCGAGGGTCTTTGGGTCCTCTTTCGCCATGTCACATCTAGGCCCCTATCCGGGTCGTATAAGGTAAATTGGTCTAAAATTTCAATATCAGAAAACGAGTAGAAAATCTTAAAATTTTTAAATAAAAAATGATCTTTGTGGTTTTAGGATTCTAATGGTGAAAACTATTTCAGAAAAGGAGTTGAAATGAATCCACAAACAGTGTTTTCATTTTTGAACCCAAGTCCATGAAATCCCTAATTTTCCCCAATTAAAAACTCATATTTGATGTTGAATTAAGAATTAATCAATGGAAATTGAAGGAAATAGTTGAAAAGGATTTATCCAATTAATTCCCCATAAAAATGCCTTTAAAAATGATCAAAAACTGAGTTTAAAATGTTAGAAATGGTGAAAAATCGATGTTTTATAAATTAAAACTGCTTTAGCTAATTGTTTCATCGCGATCGCGATATGGTCCTTCGCGATTGTGAAGCATTACCCAAAATACTCTTCACAATCACGAGCGAAGCTTCATGATCACGAATGAAAAATTGAGTGTGCCTTACGATCACGAACCTCAAGGTTGCGAACACGATGAGTAACATGGCACCATATATCAACAATTAGCAATCAACTCAAAAAATATGGAATGAACCCTCGAGATTCATTCAAACCTGGACACATACAAACTATATATGCAACCCTACCAAATTCAATATTCTGGACTCAATGGAATTGTCACAAATCAGAGCCAAGGTCTCCTTGTCCTAGAATATGATAAGTCACAATTAAACTATTTTCGACCACTTGAAAAATTAAAATGCTATCGAAACACCTAAGAATTATGATAAAGCTCATTCTAGCACAAACATTGCCTTATGGAATTGCTAGAACCATCAGACATTGGAAGTGGTGTGGGTATTTGTGATTGAGTTTGATATGATGCATGCCATTATAGTGAGGTCTGTGTGTTACTATATTGCTTATGTAAATTGAGTCCGTCGCTTGAGGATAAGTAAAAAATTTAAGTTTAGGGTGTTGATGTGCTGCCAAAATGCAACCCTTTTGATGCTTAAAACATGAAATTTTATGTGTTCTCAAAGAGATGTTAGTAGATTTTATGCATTTTTATGTTTGTTTTGCAGGATTATAGGGTTGACATAATTTTTGGGAAAACCGTATTGAAAGTGCAGTTTTTGGTGATCCATGGAATCTTTTATGGGTCATGGTAGATTTCACAGGTCGTAGAAGTAGGTTTGTGACAAATTCTAGTAAAGGGTGATGTTCTAAATAAGATTTTATAAGTGTGCAGATGAGCCATAAAGCAATCCATGAGTCGTAGAGTTAAAAGTTGTGTCTTGAGGATCAGAAAGTGGAGATTTGCTGAAAAGGTTACCGATGAAGTCCTTCACGGGCCATCGAATCTTATACGGCTCATAGATGTGTCTCATAGAAGATGCTCTAGCAGAATAAAAGTATCACGACCCGGATAGGGGGCCTAGATGTGACATGGTGAAGGAGAACCCGAAAGTCCTCGATCAATCTATCAAGCATCATTACACACATCATCGGTTCGGAAGTACGAAAAAGTAAACACAACACATAGTTCTAGAGGAAACGGGGC
The DNA here is from genome assembly GCA_038996855.1 of Solanum aculeatissimum. Taxonomy (NCBI): domain Eukaryota; kingdom Viridiplantae; phylum Streptophyta; class Magnoliopsida; order Solanales; family Solanaceae; genus Solanum; species Solanum aculeatissimum. The sequence goes on along the minus strand of JBCEWC010011782.1, from coordinate 14,114 downwards.
TTTGGACTCAAGCTATGGGGATATTGCCGGGAATAGGGTGAGCATGAATCACATAGCACATAACAAGTATCACTAAGGGGCGAGTAAGTAGGACTCAAGGTATGGGGGCATACCGGGTTAGGGGACTTTCCACATAAACACATTCCCAACATTCACAATCCCATAAACATATCATAAGCATAATTGAAACATCATTTCCATAAACAAATTCCAATAGTCATAATATCCCAATAAAGCATAATACAACACACAAGAGTTTAGTGTGTCTAACATAGCCTCTACATAAGAAAGAACAAGGCCTTGACATAGTTTGGGGCTCACCCTCAATACATGAAATAAGAAAATAAGCAATTGCAAGGAAGATAGAAGATGGCTATTTCCCTTGAACAAAAGGGCTCACCACAAGCTAAAAACTCCAAGGAGGTCACTCGTTGTTCGTCGGAAGATAGAAGTCGTCACTAGTTCCTTCATGGTTAGAACATGTAGATAAAGAGTATGGGTTAGCACAAAATATGTACTAAGTATGCGGGCATGCAATGCATATGACAATATAGTATGACCAAATGAGATGACAAGGGGACAAGTGATACGAAAGGAATGCACATAATCAAGAGAAATATATCATAACAATATGTCATGCTATGATGCATGAAATGCAACCTAAGATCATATTATAGCGAGGATGTGACCTCAACCGACACCGAAGGAGATTCGAGCGAGCTACTACTTGGATCCGTATTACTTGCCAGGTAGGTCCCCAATCACCCTTCAACAAGGGGAAACAAACAAGTCATCCCATCTAGGGAGAAATCCCATGTTGGCACATGTTTTGACGGAAAGGAGTATGGACCCTTGGAGATAGTCCACCCTGACTCCAATTCCTCGCTACTAAGCCTCATCCCACGGGAATAGTTATATATATCCATGCAAGCTTTTCAAAATGGAGAGTTGACATTCTTTCAAAATCATGCACCATTATCCAAACAAAAACATGATCAAGTCCATATCCATACTTAGGCTAAAAGCCAACAATAATTTTCGAAACCTTTCCATATCAATGCAATAAGAGTTTCTCATCTATATAGCTTATCATATCAAGCCTTCAAAACATATCAAAGTGGTGTAAGCACCCAAAATGCTCAAAGAGCCATAACAAGAGATTATGTGATGACAAACCTTAACATATCATAACATAACAAGAGGGCCATGCCCTTAACAAGAGTTTCATAATAACCATTCTTTAATGCATATGCCATTAATGAGGAATCAAGTGCATGGGTAATGGAGATTCAAACCTTAAAGCCATAATTCCATAGGTAATTCAACATATTTCATGATAAAATACCAATTCAAAACATAATGCAATTTACCCATGCATATTAAACAATCAAAGGGACATGCACATTAGTCCTTTAAGAATTTCCATGCATTTCTTAAAATTCAAACTTAAATCATCATTAAATCACCTAATTTCTACATCCCACAACTCAATGCAATGAGATATATCAAGAATTAAAGAACCCATAATTAAAGGGAGCTTAAATTCATAAATTAAAGATAAGGTTTCTTGGGTCTTCATGGAAGAAAGAGAATCCATGAATCAAATCCACATACCTTGAGATTGATCAAGAGAATTGAATAGAATTGCAAGAGAGATGAATTTTCCCAAATTTCTTCAAGCTTTCATCAATGGAGGTCAAGATGATTGAGAGAATTTTGGAGAGGATTGGAGAGTGTTAAAATGGATGAAAGAGGATTACAGTTTGATTTAGGGGACCTTAGAAAGCCTAAAAGAGGCATAGGATCTAATTAAATTATGAATTAACCATTAATGAAATAGATTAAATCACTGAAGACATTGCACCATAGAAGGCTACCAGTGGCTGTTCAAAGGTTCACGACCCGTGAACTTGTCTGTGAGGCATGACTTGGCCTCGACTTCGGCTTGAACTCTCGAGGGACTTTATGGATCACTTCATGAGGGGCCTCACGAACCATGTAGCTTCACACGGAACATGTACTGGACCGTGGAGCATCACTTGGTCCAGATTCCAACCCCGAACCATGGACAATATTCTGGATCACTTCACGAGACCCCTCGCGGGCGTGAAGTGTCACACGGACCGTGAGAAGGTCCGTGGGACCACACTTGGTCCATGGCCAGGTGCCCAACCCTTAGGAGCATACTGGACCAACCCACGAGCACCCCCACAGACCGTGGACCATCAAACGGTCCGTGGTCCAGTCCTTAGACTCCATTCCAGAACCTTTTCTCAGCGTACTTCCAATTTCGGGCAGTTTCACTACAAGGGTCATAACTTTCACATCCAAACTCTGAATTGAGTGAACCTAGTTGTGTTGCGAAGATAACTCAAAGATATTTGATTTGATATATATTAGCTGACACAATTCATCCCTTATAAAAATATATGACTTTTCAAAATCCACTGCCCAACCGACCTTACAACTTCACCAAATGATCCTTTTTGAATCTGTCCACGTAAATACCATCCATGGCTTTCAAAATTCAACCACGACCAGTTTAACGCTAACCTTGACCAACCATTACAAAGTTTGAAAATTTTCTAGTCGTTACAAGAAGACAGTCCATGAAACTCTGACTATGAGCCATGGAATATTATATAGCCCGTAGAAGTTGTCCGTAGAGCATGTCGACCTAGTTTTCCTAGTTTGATTTGGTTTTGTATTTTAGACACTATAAATAGGTTTTAGGTTATTTTTCAATAAGTTTCTAGGAAGTTCGTGGTAGTTCATAGTTTTCAGTAGTTTAGAGAGAGAAAAACAATCTTTGTGTTCTTGATTTGTACATTGTGATTTCTATTGAAGAGTTGGATTTCTCGTTCCAAACTTCATTCGTGTAAGTGCTCAATTATGTTATTCCTTATCATGATTCTTGCATCTACACTAATTATGATTAGCTAAATCTACAACTAGGGTTGTAAAAACCATGAAGGACTAACGAAGTAAAACTAGATAATTCGTAATTCTTGGAAAGTGTGTATGAATATATTAATTAATTCTCTTCATCTAAAATGCTTTTTAATATTTGCCAATGTTAGAACTCATCTAGTGTTATTTGTCGGATCAAGGAGGTAATGAATAGGAAAAGAGAATAATTAACAGGATTCGATTGATATTTTCTCATCTAATCAACCAAATTGGATCAAGGAGGTTGTACTAGGATAATTGGTAAGGGTTAGTAGTGTCACATCGCAGAGATGGATAAAATCCCGTGGTGATGTTTACCTTACAACTAGATTAATGTATTTGGTAAACTTAACTAACTCTTCTGCATCTACATACTGGAGAAGATTACAATTATCTGGTAATACTAAGTTAAGTAATCATGGGGAACACATCACTATAGTTAGCTCTTCCAGTGATTTCATAGCAGTTGCATTAGTCTAGGTTTATTTTGCAATTACAAACCCCTCCTTTCGGGAGATAAGCAGATTAATCACCCCACTTTGCTATTGAACTACTCTGGCGTCTACTATATTCCCTGTGGGATTCAACCCTAACCTTGGTGAGGTTATTTACTTGATAGAGACCACTTTAATGTTAAAAAAGAGGTGTAGCTTAAGTGACATTAAAATGCACACACCATACTTATATATGTCGTCATTGGTATGCAAACATCATATATATTGTACCTATACTATCTGAGGCTTGTGATACCCTAACTTATTTGAGTACATGGCATCTGACTCTGCTAGGTTTTATCTAGTAGCTTTGGCTTGATATATGTGTACATTGACCCTGCGACGGTCGTGATTCCACCTTATTCATGGCCTACGATGCCTTTGAATCCATACACTTGATATGTATTGCATCATTGCCTATTATTGTATTTATCATTATCTTAGGTTATGTTATTATATACTAACCTTGTGATGCAGGTGTTAGGATTCGTCATATTTACATACTTGTTTGATTTCTCTTACCCAGCCGGTTGAACCTACTAGGTATATTTCAGTGTACTCACCCTTACTTTATTTCATCCCTACAGATTATACACATGGTTTGGTACAGGGTATTTGATTATTCGATTGGAGTTTTGTTGATATCATCCAGATCTTTATGGCGAGGCTTAGATTTTGAGTTATCATGGATCTTTGATTCATATTTCATTTCTTTATATCAGACTATGTGTTAGATATTATGAGGCAACTTTGTAGTTTCTTGAGACAAATATATTTTTCTCTTTAGTACTATATTTAGATACTCTTGTACTCATGACTTCAGGCTTTGAGGAAATTTGATGTTATGTTGTATTGTATTGATTTCTACTTTGTTACATTCTTCTTTAGTTGTGACCCAATTTGGGCCGTGACAAGTTTTCTATAAGAGCTCTAGGTTCCTTAGGCTCATGAGTCAAGAGAAGAGTGTATAATAGAGTCTCGTGGATCAGTGTGTAGACGTATACATCCATCTCCGGGAGTCTACAGTATACTCTTTAGAAAAACTTTCATGTCTTGCTTCTGATTCATGTGTCTCTTTATATTACCTACTTTGAAAGTGTCTAATCTACTTCTTCTGTGTAGATGCCAACTATGAGGTCCCGATAATTCATGAGAGAGCCTGAGTCTGCTGATGTGGATCCCACTCATGGTCAAGGTAGAGTTCAGAATAGGTCCAAAGGTCGAGGACTTTCTAGATGTATAACTCCATCTAGAGGGCAACCAAGGATAACTTCTTTGAGGCCTACATATGAGCCAGAAGGGCCTACAGATCCTATTCCACCACTCTCAGCTCCAACCTCTACACCCTAGTTCAGGAGTTGCTATTGAGGTTATTGGCTAGATTAAAGGAAGTTCCTCTAGCCCCAACTACAGTTGAGATACCAGTTTTGATAGCATCGATTGATCCTGTGATATCCCAGCACGGCCAGATATAGTTCATGTTAAGCCTTCTCCTGCCTCAGCAAATTCTTTTGTGGCAACTGTGACTCTACTTCAGATACCTCAACCAGGTGCAGGTGCATAATTTTAGAGTTTGGCAGTTGCTTCATCCATTGCACTATCCTTATTTTTGGTACCACTATATTTTTCTAGCCCAACTATATGATCGGCTGAGCAGAAAAGGTTTGAGAGGTTTTTTCGACTAGATCCTCCAAGATTTGATGACACCCCCTATGATAGAGCTTATGATTTTTTGTCAGAGTGTAAGGACTAGATTTTTAACTTGGCTATCTTGGAGTCGCGTGGAGTTGCTTATACCACTTATCAGCTTACTGGCCTCGCCAAGGAGTGGTGGAGGTCAGTTGTGGCTCTTGACCTGTTGGATCTCCAATTATGACTTAGGAGTAGTTTTACAGTGATATGTTTAGAGAGGTTCATGCTATATAGTCTTTGGGACAATCTTCGTGATGAGTTTCATAGGCTTCAACATGGCTCTATTCAATTTCAGATTCTGAGGCCAAATTTCATACTCTGTCAAGATATACTCTATCCATCATTCCTACTAAGTTTGAGCGGATTCAACGATTTTCCAAGGGATTAGCAGGTTACCTTTAGGAGGCTACAACTTCTTTGGTTTTTGATGGAGACTCTTTCTAAAGTGTTATGAATCATGCTCGTATGCTAGAGCACATCTAAAAAGATAGAAAGGGTGGTGGTAAGAGGCCCCATCAATATAGACAGTTTAGTGGACATCCTCAATGAGATTGGGAGTTTAGAGGCAGGTCCATTAGGGTTGGGAAACTCAGGTATGTCTTCCAGCATCTGATAGTAATGACACATCCGAACCTGCATATGTGGGTAGCACACCCAGGTAGGGTGGCTTTTTTGGGCAACTATCTCTAAGGCAGGAGACTAGAGCTTGTTACCATTGTGAGAAGATTGGGCATTTGGCTCACCGATGTCCTCATCGTTTACCTTCTACTCAGACTTCAGGATATTAGCCAGCTCATCAAGCCCCATCACCAACAGCTAAAGACACTTCTCAAGGCATGAGGGGAGGTACTAGAGGAGGACGTGGCACATTGAAGGGTGAAGCCCATGGAGGCCCATAGGCTAGTGGTAGTCGATGAATTTGTTATGTTATTCTGGATAAAGCTGAGACAAAGGTTTTTAATACAGTTATCACAGGTATGGTTCTAGTATGCCACCATTCAGCTTCAATTTTAATTGATCCAGGCTCTACGTATTCTCATGTGTTGGCTTATTTTGCTTTGGGTGTTGATATTATGTTTAAGTCGCTTGCTAAGCTTATATATGTTTCCACCCTAGTTGGTGAATTTTTAGTGGTGAATCGGGTATACCTGGGGTGTGATTTGACCTTTATGGGGAGAGATACTATTGCTTACTTGATATTGGTTGATATGGTAGATTGTTATATTATATTGGGTATGGACTAGTTATCATATCATTATGTTGTTCTTTATTGCCACGCGAAGATAGTGACTTTATCTTGTCAAGAGTTACCTCAATTTGTGTGGACAGGAGCACCTAACTCTTATCCTAGGGAAGTTATTTCTTATATGCATGCTTGCTAGATGATAGAGAAGGCATGCTTAAATTATTTGGCTCATGCTTGGGTTGTGGCTCAAGAGTCTCCATCTTTGGAGGACACCAGGGTTGCTAGAGAGTTTATGGATGTCTTTCTTACTGATTAGCCAGGTGTTCCTCCTAATCGTGATATAGATTTTTCTATTGATGTGGAGATGGGCACCAAGCCCATATCTATTTCTCCTTATCGGATGACTCCCACTAAATTAAAGAAGTTCAGGAGTAATTGGAACATTTGCTAAAAAAAGAATTTATTCATCAGAGTGTATCTCCTTAGGGTGCTCCTGTATTGTTTGTGAAGAAGAAAGATGGTACTATGCGTATGTGTATTGATTATCGCCTGCTTTACAAAGTGATCATCAAGAATAAATATCCCTTGCCTCACATTGATGATCTTTTTTACCAGTTACAAGGTGCCTCAATATTCTCCAAGATTGATTTGACATCCGACTATCATATGTTGAGGGTTTGAGAGTCTGACATCCCAAAGATAGCTTTTAAGACCCATTATGGGTATTATGAGTTCGTGGTTATATCTTTTGGATTGACTAATGCCCCTTCTGATTTTATGAAGCTGATGAACCGAGTGTTAAAGCCTTATTTGGACATCTTTGTGATTGTGTTCATAGATGATATCTTAGTTTATTCTAAGAGAGAGGCCGATCATGTTCAACACTTGAGGATTGTACTTCAGACATTGATAGATGAGCAGTTGTATGCCAAGTTTTGAAAGTGCGAGTTTTGGCTTGATTTATTTATATTTCTTAGCGATATTGTATCAAAAGATGGTATTATGGTTAATCCGGCCAAAGTAGAAGCCGTGCGTGAGTGGGGTATGCCTATTTAGGTTATTGAGATTTGTTATATCGTTGGTTTGGTAGGGTATTATCGACGGTTTGTTCAGGATTTTTCCTCTATAGCAGCCCTATTGAATAAATTAAGTCAGAAGGCTGTGGCATTTCAGTGGTCAAATGAGTGTGAGTCGAACTTTCCAAATCTCAAAGATTTGTTGACTTTAGCATCGATTTTTGATTTACCAGAGGAGGGAGTACCATTCAGAATCTATTGTGATGCCTCTGGTATGGGTTTGGGTGGTGTATTGATGCAAATATGGAACGTGATAGCTTATGCATCTAGACAATTGAAAGTACACGAAAGAAACTACCTTACCCATGACTTAAAGTTGACTACGATTGTATTTGCATTGAAGTTGTGGCGATATTATCACTATAGGGTGAATTGTGAGATCTTCACCCACCACTGGAGTCTCAAATATATCTTTTCTCAGCCGAACTTGAATATGAGATAGCGTAGATAGTTCAAGTTGCTTAAGGATTATGATATCTCTATTTTATATCACCCCAGGAAAGCAAATGTTATGGAAAATGCTTTGAGCTGAAAAGCTACTAGTATGGGGAGTGTAGTATTCTTAAGGGTCGAGGAGACGCCCCTAGACTTAGAGGTTCAGTCATTTTCTAGATAGATGATTCGGTTAGATATTTCTCCTCCTTATAGTATTTTGGCTTTAGTTGAGGCTAGATCTTCCTTGTTTGATCAGATGTGTGCTCATCAATTTGAGGACCCCAGGTTATGCTCAATTTGTTACAAAGTGTTGAAGGGTGAAGCCAAGAAAACTATTATTGATTCCATGGGTGTTTTGAGGATAAATGGTGGAGTTTTTATACCCAAAGTTAAAGATTGGGTTAGACTGACTCTTGATGAGGCCCATTGTTCTAGGCATTCCATCTACCTAGGCATAGCTAAGATGTACCATGACCTAAAACAACATTATTGGTGGTTTGGGATGAGAAGGGACATAACTGAATTTGTAGCAAAGTGTTTGAATTGCCAACAAGTCAAGTATGAACACCAAAAGCTTAGTGGGTCGATGCAAAAGATTTCCATCCCGAAGTGAAGTAGGAAAGAGTGACTATGGACTTTGTTACACATTTTCCCATGGCTTTGGGCAAGTTTAATTTAGTTTGGGTAGTGGTTGATCATTTGACTAAGTCAGCTCACTTCTTACCGATGAAGACTAGCTGTAGTGCGGAGAAGTTGGTTAGGTTGTATATCCAAGTGATAGTCAGATTACATGCGGACTCTATAGCATGGTTTGGGTACTAGAGTGGATTTGAGTTAAGCTTTACACCCCCAGATAGATGGTCAGTCCGAGTGCACTATTCAGGTTTTGAAAGACCTACTACGGGCTTGTGTGATTAATTTTGGTGCCTGATGGGACCAACACCTACGTTTGGCAGAGTTCATATACAATAATAGTTACCATTCCAACATCCAGATGACTCCATTTGAGGCCTTGCATGGACCGAGGTATAGATCACCCATTGGATGGTTTGACTCAGGTTTTGATGATGTATTGAGCATGGACCTACTGAGAGATGCTATGTATCAGGTTCGTTTGATTCAAGGTAGACTGTTGACTACCCAGATCTGCCAAAAGAGTTATGCTGACCAGAGGACTAGGCCTCTAAAGTTCTCTATTAGTGGAAACATTTTGTTGAACATTTCACCCATGAAGGGTGTGATGAGATTTAAGAAGAGGGCCAAGATCAATCCCAGATTCATTAGCCCATTTGAGATTTTGAGGAGAGTTAGTGAGGATGACTATGAGCTAGCATTACCACCGAGATTATCATCTGTTCATATTATTTTTCATGTTTCTATGCTTCACTGGTACAGTCCAGATAAGTCCCATGCGATCTATCATGACTCTGTTGAGTTGGGTTTAGATATGTCCTATGTTAAGGAGCCTATAAATATATTGGACATTGAGATCCAAAGATACACCTTCTGTGAAGGTTTAGTGGCAACACTGTTCAATTGATGAGGCTACTTGGGAGTTGGACTCGTATGTACGGGCCAGATATACCAACCTTTTTGCGGCTTCAAGTACTCCTCTTTTCTTTATGTTCGAGGATGAACATTATATTTAGTGGTGAATGATCTAATGACCTGGTTGGTCATTTTTTGCCTTATTTGTGAAAATTACTATTTTATCCTTTCATAAGTTGCTTTGGGCCTATTTTGAACTATTTGAATGATTGAAATTAAAATCAAGGATTTTAAAATGGTAAATATGAGTTTTGACATTTTTTGGAGGCTTAAGTTATTAAAAAAGTTAGTTTTTATATCATTCTGATTTTTTGGTGTCAGATCGGGGATCTATCGATTTCATTAGTTTCGATTGTTGAAACTGAACTACAGGAAGTTGCAGAACTGAATTTGGAGTTAAAATGAGGTTTGTAAGCCCAAAGTTGTGAATTTAGTTATTTTGGGACCATGTTTGACTTTGTTCAACTTTTGGACTTCGAAAGCTTGGATCAGAATTTTGACAATTCCAATAGCTCCGGATGATGAAACTAATGTTAGAAGTGGTCTCAAAATAATTTTTGGAGTTACTGAGGGAAGTTTTGGTATTTTTAGTTTTAATCTAGTTTTATCGAGTCAGATTGATAAATATGGTGAGGAGCCCCTAATATTGATTTATGATGATACCGTTGAGCCCAAATCACTTTTTCTGGTATGGATGCATATAGAGTTTGTGAAATTCTTATTTCGGATGAGATCCGAGTGCCTAGTCCGAGTTTATTTGAGCTATGATGTTCTTGATTTTTGCTGTTATCTGGTGTAGGCACATCTCTTGTCTACGCTCACAGAGGTCTTGATGTTGCTATGCTATGCGTTCTCGGATAAAGTCCTACATTTGCGGAGGTCTTGATGTTTTTATGCTACACATTCGTGGACAAAGTCCTGCGTTCATGGAGTGTTTGGCATGCGAGTGACCCCACCTTCTTTTTGTTCTCCGCATTCGCAGGTTGGTCTCCGTAATCGTAGTGGTCTTTGAGTCTTCCTCCTCCGTGTTTGTGGGACCCCACCCGCAATCGCAAAGAGCTTTTTACACCTGAAAAAATTGAAACTCCTAAAACACCATTTGTAACCATTTTCAAAAACTTGAAGCTTTTTTGGGGCGATTTTGAGAAGATAAATTCAAAGATTTAACTTGGGTAAGTGTTCCCAACACTATTTTTATCATTTTCCATGAATTTTGTTTTGATTGTATTTTGAAATTAATGATTCTTAATGTCCAAAATTGGGGATTTTTAGACCATGATTTCTTAACTTTGAAGATTAATTTCTCACTCTATTGGAACTCAGTTTTGGTGAAATTTTCACCCATGAACTCTATTTTTCGTGTAGAACTCAATTTTAAAGTCAATTTTCAGATTTGGTATCTTCTATTTTTAGCCTTAAAATTGTCCATTTTGCTCCTAAGCCTAAACCATGCCAATATGGGTATCAAAATGCTCCTCTTGATGTGTAGTATTTGATTTTGATAGTGATTGGTCAATTTGAGGATTATTTGGAGGCTTGAGTTGATTGAAAGCTTGTACGAGTGCAGTTTTAACATTGATGTAGGTTCAACTAATCTTTTTAGGACTGGATTTGAGATATTGAGTATGCCATGTGGTAATTAAAGAGGTAGATTGATTCATGAGTATATGGCTTGCTATGTTAGAATTGTGATGAATATGTGGATCCATTAATACAGAAATTTGAGTAGATTGCAATCTTATCGATAAATTTAGTTTAATCCTTGAGATAAGAGGCACTTTGGCCATTACCACGATAATGTGAGACTTATTATACACTTGAGGGGTATTTTTGGAAACTTAGTGATATTCATGACTTATTATGGGATTTGAAAGCACATTTGTTTGATTTGTGGAGTCTAGATTAGTTGGGAATTGCTCATTAAGGAGGAAGGAATATTAATATGGCTTATTGATAGACTTGTGGTATGAGTTGATGGTCTTCATCTAGTCTTATAATGCGATAACCGTTGTCCCTATTTATCATTACTTATAGGCTATCTCCCATCTTACTCTAATGTTGCATTAGTATGCATGTATCTTACTCTATTGTTGCATTGGTATGCATATATCTTACTCTATTGTTGCATTGCTATATATCTTACTCTATTGTTGCATTGGTATGCACATATGTTACTCTATTGTTGCACTGTAATGCACATATCTTACTCTATTGTTGCACTGGTATGCACATATCTTAGTTTATTATTGCATTGGTGTCACGCCCCAAAATTGAGCGTGATGGCACTTGCTCAATTCCACTAGAACAAGTCAGCCTTACCCAACGAAAATAGAAATAATGTGCAGAAGTACTAAATAAAGTAGATAGGTAAAAATATCAAATCTTCATAAACTTAAACACCACCCACAAGCCACTAGCAAAATAGAAAGTAAAAAAAATAAATACAAGTCTGAACTGTCTTTCTTCTCGAATAGAACAAAGCAGAAAAGAAATAGGGACAAGAGAGTCAGCTAGATGATAACAGCTACATCTCTAAATCTCCTGGAAAGCTTCGGATGATCAAAGAAAACGACTACTCACTGTCCGGGCTCAGAACCTACACAGGTGTAGAAGCAAGGGGTAAGTACCAAAACAACGCGGTACCCAGCAAGTCAACTAACAAAACTAAACAATTCTAATAGAATACACAAACTCCTTTCATCCCAACATACCTTCACAACTCCAACCTGCACAGAAATTTCAGTCCAGCCCAGTAACACGTAATACATAATAAGGATAGTGTTCACGATACCACAATTTAAAATCACAAGCCATAATCCACAAGTGATAACACAATCAATCACAAGAATAACATCATGCCATACAAGAATATGCAAGGATGAGATGCATGCCTATGCAATAATCACCGACAATGACCATGACCTCAGTATCATAATATCGTCGACAATGACCTCGACATCACAACATCACAATATCACCGGCAATGACCTCGGCATCACAGTATCACAATATCGCCGACAATGACCTCGACATCACATCTCGACCGGTAAAGACCTCGGCCCCAATTATCACTATCTCCCTCATATTTACAACCAGAACCAATGCAAGTATGTGTGACGTAGAATGGATAAACATGAGATGAGGTCCACAAACAAATCCACTCAAAATCACCAATCACAACAATATATCTCAATATAGAATGCTCATCACTCAACCATATTTTTCAATTCAAGTGTCACAACACCACACTAACTCACATTTACATTTAAGCACCCCAAGTTTATAATATTAAAAATAATTGATGAATCACACGTAAAAGAAAGAAAAGTTTGAGAATTCTACGAGAATTATAAAGTTTGAAAATTCACTTGCCTTAGTTGAATCACGATCAATCAAACACTTGAGCCTTCCCTTTTAGAATAGAATCCGTAGCACCACGATCTAGTCAGATAAATTATCACCATAAGATTTTAAAACTAAAAACACTCATATTACCACATATCGTAGTCTAGACTCTAAACTCACCCCAAGTCTATAGTCAAGTTCCAAATCTTGTGTCTAGGGTTTTAATTTTTTTTCAAACAACATAACCTAATGATATTTTATGTAATACGATATAACTATAATTTACTTATATGTGCTAATTTTATTAAAATTTGAATCACAATATATATACAAAGATTTGGGGTAACAACACGTAACCTTTTACGGTAATCAATTCAAACTTGCGCCTGCTATCAAGTTTTCATATTATTCCCTTATTACTAATGACTATAAACAATTAAAAATGGTGATGAATTGCCCAATAAATCACCAGCAATAATACTTTTTCACCCCCACCCACTTTTCTAAAAAAACGTGTAATGCATATTCACAAATTTCAATTCTCTTCCAACTTAAAAGATGTAATAATTGTAATTAACATTACATATATATATACTAAGGATAGTAAATCATTGTTAACTGATAAATTTTGAGATACCCTTACCTGCACTTTTCTCCTCGCTCTCACGTTGTCTCCACCAAGCGTCTGTTTTTTTCTTCTCCTTATTTTATTTTTTCTAAAATAATTATGTACTAAAAGTGCTGAATTATACTAACCTAATTTTAGTAAATATGATATAAGTGATGTAGAATTTTAATTAAATTATCACTTTAACCCACCAACTAGTTCGACTATCTAAAATTATCCGTCAACTCAGGAACAAAAATTATTGAATAGTCCAAAAGACTCCTTTAAAATTTACGAGAATAATATTTCTTGAAACACAAGAGGATTAGTTTTAAATATGACATAGCGGGTCATTACAATTGGTATGCACATATCTTTCTCTATTGTGGCATTGATATGTACACATCATACTTATATATGTTGGCATTGACATGCAAATATCATATATATTGTACCTGTACTGTCTGAGGCCTACAATGCCTTTGATTCCTCCCGGTTCTATCTGGTAGCTTTGACTCGATAGATGTGTACATCGGCCCAATGATAGTCGTGATTCCACCTCATTCATGGCCTGCAACGCCATTGCATCCATACACTTCATATGTGTTTCATCATTGTCTATTATTGTATTTATCATTATCTTCAGTTATGTTATCATGTACTAACCTTGTGATGGAGGTGTTAGGATTCTTTGTTATTACATACTTATTCGATTTCTCTTACCAGTCGGTTGAACCTACTCGGTACATTATATATATTTTTATTAATTTCATAATGGGGAT
>JBCEWC010011781.1:0-16395 GCA_038996855.1 Solanum aculeatissimum | reverse complement strand
TGCATCATTAGTCAAAACAAACCATAGTTCAAATCATATTCATGCTTAGGCCAAAGGCCATCAAGAGTTTACAAAACGTTTCATGATCAATCCATGTCAATGCAATAAGATTTGCTCATCTACATGATCTAACCATGTAGGGGTCGGAGACGACATCTATCCATCTTTGGATGCTTAGTTGTGATCTTGGATCGTTACTAGTGGTGAGCCCTATACTTTAAGGGAAAAACCTATCTTCCTCTATCTTATATTTGTTATGTCTTTTCCATCTTATCTTATGACTTGAGGGTGAGCCCAGGTTGTGTCGTGGCCCCCGTCTTATTCTATGTAGTGGCATTGTTGGTCGTATCAGATTCTATTGTACGTCCGTATTATATTGTGGAATGAGATGTTATGGCTATTTCATGCCTTGTCTACGATTATGTTATGTTGTTATGACTTGATTTAATGAGAATATGCTTATGTGGAAGGTCACAAGTCCCTCCTTGCCCCCATATCTTGAGTCGCCCCTTAGAATGTACTTGCTATGTGCTACGTGATTCATGCAAGTCCCTTCCCTGGTGACATCCCCATAGCTTGAGTCCTAAGCCCTGTGATCCCTTAGAATTATGTGTTACTTGTTATATTACGCCCTTCCGAACCAATGATGTGTAAATGAATGCTAAGATGGCTTGATTGAGGGCTCTTGGGTTCTCATTCGCCATGTCACATCTAGGCCCTACTCTTGGGTCGTGACACTTTACCAACTTCTTCCCTTCATCAACATGAGATATACTACCAATAGATAGCCTACTAAGAGCATCGGCAACAACATTCACCTTGCTAGGATGATATAAAACATTGATTTCATAATCCTTGACTAACTCCAACCACCTCTTTTGCCTCAAGTTGAGGACTCTTTGGGTGAACACATATTGAAAACTCTGATGATCAGTGAACACATCAACATGAACCCCATACAAGTAGTGTCTCTAAATCTTTAAAGCAAATACCGCCGCCGCCAATTCAAGACCATGAGTTGGATAGTTTCGTTCATGCATCTTCAATTGTCTCGATGCATAAGATATCACCTTACCATGTTGCAATAGCACACAACTCAACCCAATCCGAGAAATATTAGAATATACCATAAACCCATCTAAGCCATATGGCAAAGTCAAAATAGGAGCTGATGTAAGTCGATCCTTCAAAGTCTGAAAACTCTTCTCACATTCATCCGACCACACAAACATGACTTTCTTTTGAGTCAACTTATTCAATGAAGATACAATGGATGAGAACCCCTTAACAAACCTCTGATAATAACCGGTCAACCCAAGAAAGCTTCGAATATCAAAAGAAGTCAACAGTCTAGGACAATTCTTTACTGCATCAATCTTCTTGGGATCAACCTTAATACCGTCATCAGACACCATATGACCAAGAAAAGTAGCTTTGCCCAACCAAAACTCATATTTACTATACTTGGCAAATAATTGCTTCTCCCTCAAAGTCTGACGAACCAATCTCAAATGACCCATATGCTCTTGCTCACTTCGAGAGTAAATCCGAATATCATCAATGAAGACAACCACAAATCTATCAAGAAAGGGCTTGAACACTCGATTCATAAGATCCATAAACACAGTCGGAGCAATGGTCAAACCAAATGACATTACCACAAATTAAAAATGTCCATATCTAATCTGTAAGGTTGTGTTGGGAATATCACACTCCTTTACCTTCAACTGATGGTAGCCAAAATGAAGATCTATCTTTGAGAAATGAGTGGCCCCTTGATGTTGATCAAAATAGCCAACGATTCTAGGTAACGAGTACTTATTTTTTACAATTACCTTGTTCAATTGTTGATAGTCAATACACAAATAAAGTGACCCATCCTTCTTCTTATAGACAACATAAGAGCACCCTAAGGTGAAATGTTTGGCCTAATGAAGCCTTTCTCCAATAAGTCTTTTAACAGATTCTTTAACTCCTTTAATTTAGTTGGTTCTATACGATAAGGAGGAATGAAAATAGGTTGAGTATCCAAAAGGAGATCTATACGAAAATCCACTTCCCTATCGGAAGGAATATCGGAAAAATCTTTAAGAAACACGTCAGGAAACTCATTAACCACCGGAACTGACTCAAAGGTAGGTGACTCAGATTCCATATCTATAACCCTCACAATATGATAGATTCACCCCTTAGAAATCATTTTTTTGGGCTTTGAGATAGGAAATAAACTGACCTTTAACAACAGAGTCACTACCCTCTCATTCCAAAATAGGCTCATTAGGGAACTAAAACTTAACTTTCCAAGTTCTACAATCAACAAAGTCACAAGAAGCATGCAACCAATCCATCCTAAGAATAATATCAAAATCAAACATCTCAAGCTTTACAAGATCACAAGGAAGGATCTTATGCTAGATTGAAATAGGACAACCCCGATAGACCCTTCGAGCAACAATAGACTCACCCACGGGAGTATAAACGGAGTAGGGCTCCCTCAAAATTTTAGGACTCAAACCAAACTTAACAACCAACAGATGTGTCACAAAAGATAAATTCACACCTAGATCAAGCAAAGTATAGGCATCAAAATCAAAAACTTTTAACATACCAGTCACTACATCCAGAGCTTCCTCAACTTCCTGACAAGCATGCAAGGCATAGAACCTATTGTTCCTGGGAGCATCTCCGGGAGGAATCCTTAGTTGGATCTGACCACCCTGGGCCTCTTGACCTTGACCCTTCATAGCAACCTTAGGATATTCAACAATTTTGTGGCCCACACCACCACATCCATATCAAGCACCTAATCCCCACAAACACATTTTGGAATGAACTCTCCCATATTTGTCACATTGAAGAGGCAATAGTCCACCCCCAACCTGTGCCTTAGTAGGAGGCACTCTAGTGTTGGCAAACTTTGCATTCAAACCTTAGCCCTATTGGAAGCAACCATTTCCCCCTACCACTCCTAGAGTTAGAGAACCCACCATCAAATCGGGCCCTCTTAGAATCATGCACCTTCCTCTCCTTGAGCTTTTCTCCATCAATCTGTTCAACATAGATCATAAGCCTGGAGATGTCCATATCCCGAATAAGCATAGCCATACAACACTCTTTCACAACTAAATCAGAGATCCCAAAAATAAACTTATGCATCCTAGCATGAGGGTCAGACACTAGCATAGGAGCATACTTCGAGAGCTTTGTGAACTTGAAGGAATAGTCCTTCACAGTCATGCCACCTTTCTTGAGATTGATAAATTAAGTCATCTTGGCCTCCCTAAGTTCAAGAGGAAAGAAACGGTCCAGAAAATCAAATTTGAACTCATCCCAACTAACATCAACCATTAAGTATACTACACTTGAGCTACATCCTTCAACTTATAAGAAGCTAACTCAGGTTTCTCTTCAGAATTCATCCCCATAACAGTCAGCACCTTAGAGGGCTCATCAATAAAATCCTGAGCATCTTCATCAACTTTTGAACCAAAGAACTCTGGAGGATTCATCCAAGTGAAGTCTCTCACTGTAGAGGCTGGAGTGGGACCAAGAAGAGGATTAGTCGTTCAGGCTTGGTTGGTCACCACTTGAGCCAACATAGCAACAATATTTTGGAACTCAGCATGAGTCACTAGCTCCTCCATAGGCTCTTGAGGGATTTGCTCCTCATTAACCAGGGCATGTCTAGGGAGAGGGGCTCTTCATGGAGGGATCTTCTAAAAGAATGACAAGAACACCATCAAAAATCAATAAACCTTACGAAATGGTTCATAGCACGACATAAGAGACAATGAAGTGAGACTATTCCTAAAACATCATTATTGCCTCCCACTCATAGGTATGGTGCACTTCACACCCATGAATTGGAGTTCACTCAACGCGGCATGTTAGACTTCGAGGACCATTTATAAACCTAGTGCTCTGATACCATCTTTGTCATGACCCGGAACTAGGGCCTAGGTGTGACATGAAGAATGAGAATTTGAGAGTCCTTAAACAAGTCTCTTAGCATCAAGTTACACATCATTGGTTCGAAAACGCGTAATTAAACAAGTAAACACATAATTTCAAGGGATCACGGGGCTTTGGACTCAAGCTATGGGGATGTCGTAGGGGAAGTGATTTGCATGAATCACATAGCACATAGCAAATACGTTCTAAGGGGTGGGTAAGTATGTCTTAGGCTATGGGGACAAGAAGGGGCTTGGGACTTCCCACATAATCACATTCTCATTAATCATATCATAATAGCATAAACATAATTATCTCTTCCATGCATAATACATAACTATAGCATCTCAAATAATCACATAACTTAATCGTACGGAAGACTTTGTGATGTCCAACAATGCCTCTAGTCATGAATAGGACGGAGTCCAAGACATGTCCCGAGCTCACCATCAAAGTGAAGACATAAGCAGCATACATAAAGGTAGATAGAGGGTATTTATTGTCCTTGGAATATAGGACTCACCACAATGATACTCAAAGATCCAAGCTAACCGTCAAGAGGTAGATAGATGTAGTCTCCGATCCCTACATGGTTAGATCATGCAGGTAAAAAGTATGTGTTAGTACGTTTAAATGTACTAAGTATGAGGGCATACAATGCTTATGAACATGTATAACTTGTAAAACAATGCTAGATGACAAGGGCACATATATGGAAAGAAGTATATAAGAAGGAATATCATAAAAATATGCCATAATCCATGATACATGAATGTTTAGTCATATATGAACATAGAGGGGATGGGACCTCAACCGACGTAAGACAAAGTGAGCTATAACTTGAAACTTTGTCGTCTACCCCACAACGAATAAAGAGGTGATCTACTTGCCAAAGGTAGATCCATTTTTCTTCTTCCCTTAAAGGGGCATAATCATTCCTATGCTAGACATATAGTTTGATGGAAAGGAGTATGGACCCTTGGAGATAGTCCACCCCACTTCCAATCCCTCGGTGCTAAGCCATCATCCCACAAGAATACATAATAATATTTTTGAAAAGAGAAAAATTACTTGAAACCATAATAATGCATACTTGAGCCTAAAGGCCAAATCACATTCTTACTTTTGTGCATATGTGGCTAAAAAGTCAAATCATTCTTCTTGACATACTTCCATGCATAGGAATAGCTCCATTCTTCTCATTCTTAGCGGTGTAAACACCCATTCTTGCTCAAAGAATCATATCATAGACATTGTGTGATCACAACCTTGTCATACCTATTCTTTACTTGAAAACATAATCATAAACATCATTGGGTTTTAGCCCATATCATAAGCTTCATAAACCAATGTTCATGCATTCAAATGTCATGAATAATATATGAATAACATGGGTAATAGGAATTTACATTTAAGACACCATGATAATAGAGATTCAAACTTAAATCATAAAGAAATCCATAATTAAATCGTAATTTAAACTACCCCATACATAGATCAAAAGTTTAAAGGGACATGCATATTTAAACCTTCATAATATCATTATAATTCATCAAATTAGAGCTTGAATCACTTCATAATCAACAATTAAACATAGCCCATACTTCAATTTAATCAAATCAATAATAAATTTAAAGACTCATATTTAAAGTAAGCTTGAATTTCATAAAACCAAGTAAGGAAAATAATTTGGGGCTTCATGGTTGAAAGGAGCCATGAATAAATTCTCATATATATTGATTAGCCAAGAAAAAATAAGAAGAATTTATGAAGAAGAGAGCCTTCCCTTAATCCCCAAGCTAAGTCTTCACTAGAGTCCTTGAGAAGAGTTCTTAAGAGAGAACTTGAATATAATTCTAAGTGTGAGGATGAAGTTGAATAACAGAAGAGAGTATAGGTCTTTTTAGATGTTAAGAAAGGCTTAGGAGGACTAAAACGACCTTAGGAAATCACCAAAATTACAATTAAACCATTAATAAAATGAGTCTAAAAAGGTTGTGAGGGGTCATGTAGATGACCCATCACCTGGACCGTGTGAAGGCACACGGGTCATGTACCCATCCGTGGAGCAACACTTAGAAAATTCATCATTCACGAAGGTCCAAGATGGTAGTTCTATACTTAGAAAATTTTCACTCCAACGACAATACAGGAGGCCACACGGCCCGTGAGCCTTCACACAGACCGTTTAAGTGTCAGTGGCACATCACTTGATCAATTTCCAGCCAAGCTTTGGCACCATGAAGCCATACGACTCGTCAAGGCTCAAACGGCCCGTGAGGGCTTCCGTCTCATTCACATGAACTCTGGAACGTTAACCTTATACTTAGAACTAATCCTTAAATCGATACTTTCACAAAACATCTCACCACAGCTCGTGGGAGGTTAGACGAGACCTCCACACACACTATTTGGTGCTTCACGACCCGTATAGGGTCCCTTGAGCACTACCTTAGTCAATTTCCAGTGTAAATCCCTGTACAGGCAGCTTTACTAAAAATGTCATAACTTCTTCATCTAAACTTCGAATCAACTGAAGACAAGTGTGTTGGAAAGCTAACTCAAAGAGCTACAATTTAATAGGTGATGCACCACCTAGTTCATGTTTTCCTAAGAGATATGACCATTTAAAGTAGACCCTTCTAATGGTTCTCATGAAAAACTCAACCAATGGAATTCCTTTGACCATGGCTTGAGGTAGGAGACACATGACAACTATAAACCACTCCAAACAAGCTTGAAATCAATGAACTACACATCGATAACGCTTTTGAAAATTCTGAGTTGTTACAATCATCCTCCTTGACCTTCTTCGACCTTTTTGGAAATGGTGGGTTGATTTTCACATTTGGAGCTTTCAAAGTTTAAACATCGAAGGAAAAGCCTATTTGACAATGAAATTGACCAAAGATATTCATTTTTCAAAAAACTTTAGCTTGTACACAAATATAACATGTCTTTCCTAAATTCATGTGAATTCTTCTTCGTAGTTTTTAATTGTGAATTCCTCTTCATAGGTTTTCATTTCACCTGGACCATAAAATGAGTTGACTTCAAAAATTCATTAAGATTGGAAATATAAAAAGAAAGGGAGTCTCACTAATTCTTTTATTGTGAATAAGAATATGTAATTCACCTCCGAAGATTAATGACGAAATGTTGGTTTGTTTATCTGCAATTGCAAAAATAATGATTACTTTTGGACCCCTCCCCCTTCTTAGGAGCACAATCAGTCCTGGGATTGCCAAGAGTAGGAGTAGTATCTTGTTACACCTCTCCAACATCATCAACATCAATGGCATCATCAACAACTAGAGCCTTACCTTTATCACCCACAACCACATCAACAATAAGGGAACATCCTCAACCACCTTGCTACTCCTAGTGGTTTAGCCATGCATTGAGGAGTGTCTTTCTTCGAATTAACCGCCGTATCACTAGGTAAACCCCTTTTTGGATGAGAGTTCAAGTGGGCAAAAATATTACTCAATTGAGTTTTCAATTGCTTAATAGAAGCCGAATGAGAAGTCATGGTTTGATTCTAAGGCAAAAAATCATACTTTATTTCTTTCATCCTTGTCAGACTCTTTAACCTTATTGAGGATACTAGAAAGCATATCCTCGGTTTAATAATTCTCCATATGATCAATGGGGTCCTTTGGCTTGAATTGATCATGAGGTAGAACATACTTCTCCCTCTTAAATTTATGATCGCGCCAATTAATATTTCTATCCCTCCAATTACTGTCTCTTTCATTCATCTAACATTGAGTCCCAACTTTCCTTTGAAAGTTTGGTCGAGAATCCACCATTTGGTTGCCAACATATTGAACCTCTTCATTGTAGAGTGCTTCAAAATTTGCATCGTCATCATTCACCACAGCACCTACCTCATTGACATTTTTATGGTTACTTCTTGGAGAAGGTCCTATAACATGCTTAGTAATAAGGTCCAGCTGCATCATCATTCTAGCCATATTCTCATCACATTCTTGATCCTTTTGGAGCATTTCTTTGGTCACCACTGAAAAAGCAGAGATAAATTTATCTTCCTGAGTATGTCATGGTTGATTGGTCTTTACCATTTGATCCAATAGAGTTGAAGCCACCACAAATGGCTGCCTCATAATACCACCACCAACAAGTTGGTCGGCCGCCACTTTGTTAGCATTTTAAGGCTTTGATAGAATTTTTGCAATAGCACTTTGTTCGAGAGACCATGATCCAGACAATACAACGTCATTTGAAACTGGATCTAAGTCTTATGTAAAGGCTCATCATCATGGCTCCTATAATTCATAATCTTATCACGAACTTGGAGCCTTTTGGATGCCAGAAAGAATCTCTCAAGGAATATCAGTCAACTCATCCCAAGAGGTAATAGAGTCACGAGGGAGTTCCACCAACCAATGAGAAGTCGCACTAACAAGGTAAAAAGGGGAACACCCGCAACCTTATGGCCTCTTATGTGACTCCACAAAAGGTAAATAATTCACACACATCTATAAAAAAAATTCCCAAGTGCTCATGAGGGTCTTCGTGAGATAACCCTCAAAATAAATCCTTTATTTGTAGAAGATGGAGTATCGGCCTTAACACAAGAAAATTAGAATTATCACCCAATGAAGATAGGTGGATTGCGTCATCCCTCCCCATGTTCATAACTTGCAGCTCTCCATTTTGATAACCATCATTCATCATCCCAGCATCGCTTGTAATATCACCTTGTTCACTCATATTTTTCCCTAAAAAGAGCACCAAAAACACAATACAAAAATTAAAAGGAATAACTACTAAAAACAAGTTCAAACTAACACTTCAACGAAAGAATTAAACACTAATCCCCGGCAAGGGCAAAAACTTTTATGCGCCCAAAATACTCCCCCTACCTCAAAAGAGTATGCGATCGCTATTATTATAAACCCAGCTACTATGCCTCGGGGTCGATCTCACAGGGATTGGAAGTTATTCAATTCAAACCTAGAAGTAATTAATTAAACCAATTGATTGTAGTCATTTTTAAAATAATTTGAATTAACTAGAATATAACTAATTTCGCATTGTAACAATTTAACTAAAACAAATGGATGAGATCATGTTGGGGTTGTGTGTAACTGAAAGTAATTTCAACACATAGGTCTCTAATATTGAATCTAATAGCTAATTTACTTGTGGGTAGGCTAGATAGCTTATAACCATAACTACAATTTAGTCAATTATGGCATATCGATATGAATTGGTTAAGACTTCATACGCGATTCACACAACAGCCGAAGGAAACTGCACAAATTTGTAGCTAAACTATCGAAGACCTCAGTTGATTAAATCCTATTATGGTATTCAATCCCAATACGTGATACCCAAGACTATTGTACAATCCTTCCACTTCGAATATTCACTTTCATGCAATATTCAAAGATCTAAACATGAATCTAAACTTGAAACCATACATTTACAATTATAGCTGAAGAAAAATGCAAACCCTCATCAAATTAGCACATGAAACTCAATTAAATATAGACCTATAGTAAGGAATTAACATTCAACTACTAAGCATATCTCCAACATGGGAATTTTAGCCACTCATGTTCAAAATAGAAATAAAGTTACCAAAGGGATTATCCATGATGATGAAATTCAAAATTTAAAGGAAAATTGATGTCAAATCCTCTTCTCCTGTTCCATTCTTCACCTCCATGTCAAGTTCAAACCCTTCTCTCCAAGCCAAAAGTATTTTCTGATGAATGTACCTTTCTTCTTTCTAGAATGTGTAAGCGATAGTACCAAATATCTCAGTGTTTACCCTTCAAAAAGTTCTCACCCTTTTATTTTATACCTCAAATGAAAATATTTTTAATTTCTTCACGATTCACCATTTGACGGTCAAAGTCGACCGTCACTGAACACATTCGATGATCCATCAAATGTGAATAAGACCACTTTTTTGAACCATCCTTTAAGCTCATGAAATTTGTAACATTAGGCGACGGGACTGTATATCGTCAAATCACTTTGGCAATCCGCCGAAGTGTGACATACGTCGCTTTTTTGGACCTTAGATTTTCCTTTTCTTCCTTGCCAGTTTTTGTAATATTAGGCGATGACACTGTGGATTGGCGAATTGGTTCAGCGATCCATCGAATTGAACTTCTAATCATCCTTTTTCACTTTGCACTTAGGGTTGGACACTATAATAAAAAGTTGTCAACTTTATCATTCAGCATACCGCCGACTTGTTCGGTGACAGTCGATTTTCATCGTCTTTTTTATATTTTTGCTCTTTTTGTCCTATTTTGCCAAGGTTTGTTCCTTCATGCATCTTCTTCCTTATTTCTAGCATAAAACATATATTTTGGTTAATATTTGAGGCAAAAGAACATATTGAGGATAATATTTTATGCAATTTAAGCTCTATATGAGTCCAACATGCAGACTCATCAATATTTTTCATTTGAATTTATCTAATATTTCGACCACTGTTGTATTCATTTCAGCAATTGTTGTATATATTTTAGCAACTGCTACTGAAATAAATGCAGCAAGTCATAAAATTAGCGTAGCTATTGGATATGTTACAACAGTTGTTAAATCTATTTTAGCAGTTTCTTCTCTAATTGTTGCTTAGATTTTAGCTATTGCTAAAATACATTTAACAATTTATGTAGGTGTTCTAGTTGTTGTAGCAGCAATTCATAACTATATTTCAACAATTGTTGCATCAATTACTAAATATATTTCAACAATTATTAGAGCATATTTAGCAACTATTACAAGTATTTCGGCTTCTACATCATCTGTCAACAGATTCAAAATAAAATTATGGTCATATTCTTTTTAATAATACAGGTACCTACATTCAATACCATCAATAGGAATAAAATAACAATAGGAGTTGGTTGTTATAGTGAATTAGTTGAGTCCAAAAATCATCTCATTTGATGTTGAAAAATAAAAAATGATAAGTTGATAGAAATGATTGTGGACCGAGATATCATGTATGAAGATTTTACAAATAAAATTATTTTTATTATAAATTAAATTGCGAGTTGAAAGATCTTGTCATTGTTTATATACATAGTTGCGATGAAACACAAAGGGAAACTCCTTTAGGATAAAAAAAACTAAATAAGTTTACGCACTTATTTGGAAGAAGAAGAAGAAGATATATCCATTTTAAGGGTATACTTGGCTGAAAGATTGGTCAAGAACTGTCAAGACCAATAAAGATTAAATGATGAATGTGATTTGGTGAGCATGATATTCCATACAAAGAAAGTATCAGTGCATATAATACTCCTCATACTCCTACTCTTGAAGTTGCCAACAATACAAATCTTTTACTTTTTATGTAATATTGATGTTGAACAAATTTTTTTATTATATGTTTTAGTTATTAAGAAATTGACAATATTAGTATTGAACAGATCTTCTTAAAATGGACAGTTTGCTTTCACAACTGAACGTTCATGTAAGCAACTAAGGTACTTGTTGAGAAAATCATTATAAGTAAGGCAATCTGCTTCAACAACTATTTCACTTGCTGAAATATTTTACAATAAGTTGTAGTATGTTTAAGCATCTGATTTAGTTATTGAGAAAATTCTTAGTAAGTAGGTAGTATGCTTCAGCAACTATTGTATTTGATAAGAAAAATATGGGCAAGTTATCAAATTTGCTACAATAACCAAGATACTTGTTGTCATTTTATGAATAATTACTATGTAATTGTATAAGATCAGCACTAAATTCAATCATAAGTATTATAGTACATTAAAATTACCTATGATTCAATATGATTGATATAATCAATTAACAATCAAATTACTCAATTATGATTAACTAAGCGTAATTACTTGATTTATTATATATAATTTATGAATAAATTACTATATGATTGTATAAGATCGCCACTAAATTCAATTTTAAATGCTATAATATATTACATCCACTTTATTTATCATTCAATATGACTGATATGATTAATTAGCAATCAAATTACTCAATTATAATTGACTACACGTGCAATTACTTGATATGTTTGTTTGTTATGAATAAATTATTGTGTAATTGTATAAGATCGCCACTAAATCAATTGTAAATACTATAATACATTAAAATAACTTTATTTAACATTCACAGTGATTGATATAACATATTAACAATCAAGTTACTCAATTAAGATTGACTTAGTATGCAATTATTCGATTTATTATCTGTTATGAGTAAAATACAATGTGATTGTAGATAACACCACTAAATTCAAGTCTAGGTACTATAATATATTAAATTCAATTTATCTATCATTTAATATGATTGATATAATTAATTAAATAATCAAACTACTCAATTAAGGTTGACTACGCATGTAATCACTCGATTTACTATCTGTTATGAATACATTATTATATAATTCTATAATACTACAACTTGATTCAAGTCCAAGTACTATAATACATTAAAATCACTTTATTTATCATTAAATATGATTGATATAATTAATTAATAATTAAATTACTCAATTAAGATTGATTGCATGTGTAATTATTCAATTTACTATTTGTTACAGATAAATTATTATACAATTGTATAAGATTATCACTTAATTCAAGTGTAAGTACTATAATATATTAAAAATAACTTTATTTATCATTCAATGGGATTTATATAATCAATTATCAATCAAATACTCAATTAAAGTTGACTATGTGTGCACTTACTCAATTTGTTGTCTATTATGAATAAATTACTATATGATTCTATAAGATCACTAAATTCAAGTCTAACTTCTCTTATATATTAAAATTACTTTATTTGTTATTTAATACGATTTATATAATCAATTTTAAATTAAACTAGTAAGTAATTTGCCAAAAACAATTCAACAAGTATAACAGTCGCTGAATCAAACAACTAATTGCTAAAAAATTCCAGCAATTGCACCAATTGCTTAATTAGCATCCCATTTGCTAAAAAAATATTTAAGCACTTGCAGGAGTTGCTGAAGTAAATTATCACTACTAAATTTAGCTTTTAGTCTTAAATTAGACTAAAACACCATCATATTTATCATTAGATATAATTGACATAATCAACTAACTTACTGAGGCATTTTACAACAATTATTAGGAGAGTTTCAACAAGTAGCCATCTTGTTGAGGCATCTTACAATAAATGTTAGGAGAGCCTCAGCAAATAGCTAACTTGTTGAAGCAATTTACGACAAATGTTAAGAAAGTCCCATTAAGTAAATAATTTGTTGGGGTATTTTACAATAATTATTAGGAGAGTCTCAACAAAGTAGCTAACTTGTTGAGACAACTTACAACATGATAGGAGGGTTTCAACAAGTAACTAACTTGTTGAGACATTTTACAACAAATAATGTTAGGAGAGTCTTAGCAGATAGCTAATATACTGACGTATTTTATAGAAAATATTAGAAAAGTCTCAGCAAGTAGCTAACTTGCTGAGGCATTTTACAATAATTATTAGAAGAGTCTTAACAAATAGCTAACTTACTTAGACATTTTACAGCAAATCTGAGGAGAGTCTCAACAAGTAGCTAACTTGTTGAGGCATTTTATAATAATTATTAAGAGAGATTCAACAAATAGCTAGCTTGCTGAGGCATTTTATAGCAAATGTTAGAAGAGTCCGGGCAAATAGATAACTTGTTGAGGTATTTATAGTAATTGCTGCAAAAATTTTAATATAACTCAACAATTTCTATGAAATGATTTAACAATTCAAATATAATGAACACATTATAATATTAAGCGAATTTTAATATTCAACAGAACAATTAATATTTGAACATAAAAATTAGATAAATATATTGAGAGGAGATACTTCTCCATCATTTTAGAATGCCTCATTTTTCCAATACAAACAAAAAGTCAATATTTTGAATCATAGTTTATCATCATCCTCTAAAAAATTATATAAAATATTGCTCAACATCTGAAAAAATTCTTAATCTATCTGCACTGCATCATCTTTCAGTTGTTATTTCTTCGTATTCTTTGCATCATCTTTCAGTTGCAAGATTTTTCAATTGTGTTTCATTTGTGTCCTTGTTTTGTAATTCTTCAACCTCTCTTTGAGTACTAATTAACTTTCTTCTTCTCGAATTTCAATAGGAGCATCATTCTAAAATTCTTTCATTTACTTCGAGCCGTTCAATTTATACTCATATGACAAAATAGAAATAATCTATTAATTTGATCAATTATTTTAAATAAAGAAAAAAATAAAGTAATTACCGAAGCTAATAAAGTAGCTTAATTGCTATAAAAACTCTATCAGTTGCATAATAGACTTAAGCAACTATTATACATACTTCAGCAGTTACTACTACAGATTTAGCAATTTAACAGGCTTGTTATAGATATTTCAATAACTATTTCATCTATTCACAACAAGTTCTGAGGTTATTGCAGCAGATGCATATTTTTTTATACAAAATAAGAATCAACTATTAATACCAATTGCATGTGCATATTTTTATATACCACAAAGAGCACAATAACAATTAAGAAATACATATTTAAGCATGTTTCTTCTTCTTCACTTGTGTAAAGTGACTACTGAAATTTGTACAGAGGAGCTGTTGTAGGAACTTCAACAACTGCTTCATTCAATTATTTCAGAAAGTTCAACAGGTATTGTAAGCAGTGTCACAATTTAAAGGACAAGGATAATTCAAAAGAAAAATTAAAGAAGTTTTTGCTTTAGATTAGTGAACTTTATGAAAAAAAATATTTTGTTTAAATAATATAAAATTTAGATAAAATTAATCTACTCTTTATATTAGATAATATTATAAAAAAAATTTATTAAATTTCTCACATCTTCACATTTGTTATACTATAGTCCAACCAATCATACTCCTTAAACCATTCAAAATTAAAGCGACGAAATTTACTATATATAAATCTCTTACTAAACTCATGATTTTGAGGTTGGAAGGGACCTTTTTGAAGATATGACCTTCTTATTGCATCATGATCATTTGGATGATATTTTCGAATAGGTAATCTTTCCCCAGGATCAACCTCGAGAAATTTAGATCAATTCTTTCATTTCGTCGATATTTTTTTGACTCATTACCTCGTTCTTCCAAGTCAGCTGAAGTTGAAGCTTGAGTTGTTAAACTTGACTTTCTACGTTTCGAATCTTTTTTAGAAAAATATCGCACCATTAAATTTAGACTAAGATCATATAATCTACACAATTAGTAATTTAGGATCAAATAATAATAGATGATTGTGGATAATATAATAAATAATTTATAGTTAATTGGTCATATGCAAATCCAAAAATAAAATACATATATATAAATTTAAATATCAATTTAATGAATCCTAAATTATTTCATTGTAACCAGTAAATAGAAAAGAATAAATTATTATTATGAACAAATAAAAATTAAAAAACCTCAAGCACATAATAAAATAATAGAATTAAACGAAAATACTAACATGAAAATTGGAGACTTGAGATGGTGAATGACGGTGATTGATGAACAATGATTTTTTTTAATAAACTCATAAGTCACATATATATAAATATAAGGAGTCTAACAATATTTTTATTTTTAACTAGCTATAATTCTAATTGATAAAGGACTCAAAGATTTTAAGTTTTATTTCAATTCTATTTCTAAAATAAAAAAATAATATATTGATTTTGAATAAAATAAGTGAACTTGTAAGTTTTTAATGAGGGGTTAAGAAGAGAAAAAAGGTCTAGGAAAGGAAAAACACGAGGTGTTGCAGGGGGGATTCGAACCCGGGACGTCCAGGTCTCCAGTAGAGGGGGGAAAAAGAAAATGTTGTTGAGGAGAATTGAACACGGAATGTGCAACTACCCAACCTGACCTCTAACCACCCGAGCTATGTATGCTTTTGTTTAAAGAAATGTCCTTTTAACTCCTTTATAGTCAATATATTATTTTTAATATATATATATGTATATATGTATATTCGATAAAAAAAATTGACGAAGCCGTATCACGTGACACCCCTTAGGTACAGGTAAATCTTCCCCTGCCTCTATACTCTTACATCTTGATGCATTTGATTCTATTCTTATGGATTTGAGTAATATCGATGCTGAAGTTACTAATGAGGATCAAGCCGTCTTATTACTTATTTCCTTACCTCAATCATTTAAGCATATTAGAGATATTATGTTTTATGAAAAGGATAATATCTCTTATAAGGAAATCAAATCTATCTTAAAATCAAAAGAACAGATAGATAGAGATATTATTGGCGAAAGTAGTGAAACCTATGGGGAAAGCTTATTTCTAAGAGATAGATCTAATAAGAAAGAATCAAGTAGTGATAGGTCAAAGTCCAGATATAGAAATGTAGTGTGCAAATATTGTCATAAGAAAGGTCATATTATTTCTGAATGTTATAAGTTGAAAAACAAAGAAAA
>JBCEWC010011780.1:0-16396 GCA_038996855.1 Solanum aculeatissimum | reverse complement strand
ATTTGTTAGTCCCGGGATAAGTTATCCCACATTTGCCAACCAAACAACCATTTAAGTGTCACTAACTTTTTATCCCGAGATTATTTTTTGTTATCCTTCACACCAAACGACCCCTTAAAGTTGTGCATTTAAATATATCAAACAATTAATAAAAAAATATAAAAATTACTTAATTATAATATAATTAATTACATCATAAGCAATTGAAGAATTGTCTTCAAAAGTGTGTAATCAAAGATTTGGAGCAAATCGAAGGAGAATTTAGGCATTTAGTTAAAAGTTAAAGTGAAGGTTTTTTTACATAAAAATGTATCAAAATGGTGGCCTCACCTTTTTATTGCATCAAAGAAAAGAAGCCCAATTCCCAAAGCAAGACTCCCCCTACTTTTCTCCTCATTACACTATGCTATATTAGTTGAATGAGCTCTCAACAACCGACACATATGCATGTAAGAAGCCCCCACACAGCGCTGTTCCTATGCTTTTTCTTTTCCATATTTATCCGTCCACAACTCATGACCTTGTCGTTGGCCCCATTCATCGGCCACTTGTAAGCCATATGCACCAACCCCATTCTTTCTTGTCATTTTCAACTTGTCTCCAATGACTAAATTATCCACCCATCTCTTTAAAAATTAATATTCTGAAAATCATATTCCTCCGATTGGAATACTATAATATAACGGTCTTATAAAATATCTACACTCCAACTATGCGTTAATTATAAATAAATTAGAATTGGCTACCTAAAATATTAGAATTACAAGGGTATTAAGTTGTTAAGTCACACTATGAAGATTTGAGAAAGGGTGGTGGTGATGAGAGCGAGAAAAGGAGTGTTTGTTTCAGAGAATCAGTTTGGATTCATGCTAAGGCGGCCGACTACTGAAGCAATTCATCTTGTTCGAAGATTAGTGGAGAAATATAGAGAAAGAAAAAGGGACCTGTATATGGTATTCATTGATCTTGAGAAGACATATGACAATATTCTGAGGGATGTCCTATGGAGGTGTCTAGAGGCAAAAGATGTTCCAATGGTGTATATTAGGGTGATAAAAGACATGTATGACGGAGCCAAAACTCTAATAAGAACGGTGGGAGGAGACTTATAGTATTTTCCTGTTGAGATGGGACTTCATCAAAGAATTATTTTTAGCCCTTTTCTTTTTACCTTAGTAATAGATGAACTGACACAGTCTATTTAGGAGGAGGTTCCATGGTGTATGATATTTGCGGATGACATAGTACTGATTGATGAGACTCGAGATAAAGTAAATGATAAGTTAGAGGTTCAGAGACATACTTTGGAATCCAAAGGGTTCAAACTGTGCAAGACCAAAATAAAATACTTGGAGTGCAAATTCAATGTTGCGAGGGATGAAATAGATATTGAAGTGAGGGGCTTATTACTCAATCTATTGCCAAGGGAGAAAACTTTAAATATCTTGGGTCCATCATCCAGAGTAGGTGACGATATCGACAATAGTGTCACACATCGTATTGGGGCAACATGGATGAAATGGAGGCTTTCCTCTAGAGTATTGTGTGATAAGAAGATAACACCTAAACTTAAAGGTAAATTTTACATAATGATAGTTAGAATGTCTTTGTTATATGGGGTGAAGTGTTGGCCAACCAAAACCTTATATGTTCAAAAGATGCAGGTCACGGAGATGGATGTGTGGACATACAAAGGGGGATAAGATTAGGAATAAAAATTTTCGGGAGAAGTTAGGGGTGGCCTCTGTGGCAGACAAAATGAGAGAAGCGAGACTTCGATGGTTTGGGCATGTGCAGAAAAGAAGTGTTGACGTTCTAGTTAGGAGGTGCGAGAGATTGGATTTAGGGGTTATGCGGAGGGGCGGAGGTAGACTGAAAAAGTATTAGAGGGAGGTAATTAGACGGGATATGACACAACTTCGTATCACCGAGGACATGACCTTAGATAGAAAGGACTGGAGGTCGCGCATTAGGGTAGAAAGTTAGACGGCTAGTAGGGATAAAATTGTAGACAACCTTTCTGGAGAGGTTTTCCCAATCTCGAAGAAACTGAAATTGAAGTCTGAGATTAACAATTTTGAGCAGATACCTGGTGATTTGATCGGTGCTACATAGGAGAGATTCACAAAGTGCTTGAGATGTGTCCCTGACCACAAGATTGTTGATGAAGCCTTGGTTGAGATCTTCTATAAAACCCTTGGTGAGAATGACTAAGCGGTTGCTGATACTATTATAGGTGGCTATGATATAGATTGCCCATTCTAGGAGGTTGCTGAGAGACTTGAAAGGGTGGTCAAGACAAACCATGCATGGGGTACAAGGAAAAAGTCTACTACGAGGAGTTCATTCTCGGTTAGCATTAGTCCGACGCAAACACAAACAAGCGAGGAAGTGATGCAGGAACTTGCGCGGATCAATACTAATGTGGAGCTATTGATGAAGCAGAATCTAGAACGATTCAATGTTGTAGCTCATCAACCTCCGCGTACACCCATGTACGAGGAACCTTATTATGAGAAGGACATGTGTTTTGTTATTGATCAGATGTTGAGTTTCAGACCAACGCCTGAGGGTCCAATCAGGACTATTGGCGCCAGGTCAAGGGAACCAAGGCCAGAACTTTGGGAGAGATAATGCCTTCAGAGATAACAATAAAAGAGGTTATTATGATAGAAATATAGGACCAGACAGAGATGTTGAATGAGGTTGCAGAGATAGCTTCAGAAATGGTCCATATGTTCCACTGCACAATCGGGATGTTGGCACTGGCTCCTCTCGCATTGAGGAGATGTTTGATCGGTTGTTGAAGAAAGTTAATGCACAGGATGAGACACTAAAAGGGATGAAGTCTAACATCTCCATCATTAACCAGAAGATTGAATCTCACTCTGTGGCAATTAAGCAGCTGGAGAAATAATTCGTCCAGATATCGACTCAGTTGAACCAACTCCAGAAAGGTACATTACCCAGTAACACAGTACAAAATCCAAAAAATAAGAGGCAGTGTATGGCAATCACAACTCGCAGTGAAAAGCAGACCATTGATCCTCCAGTGTTATTGGATAATGGTGATGTTCGTGATGAGAGTGTTGTGAACTGTCAGACTGAGACTGGAGATGATCATGCAGAGAACAAGGAAAGCGATGCAGCACCAAAACAGTTGATACCCATTCCTCGTCCTTCTCCTCCCTTCCCTCAAAGACTAAAGAAAAATGAGGAGGAGGGTAAGTTCAAACACTTTCTCTCTATGTTGAAGCAACTCTCTATAAACATCCCGTTGATTGAAGCATTGGAGAAGATGCCTGAGTATGCGAAGTTTATGAAGAATTTGGCTACAAAGAAGCGTACTGTGAGCCAAGATCTCTCACAAGAGCTCCAACATTATAGTGAAATTTCAACTAGGTCCTTGGTACAAAAACAAGAAGACCCAGGAGCATTCACCATTCCCTGCACCATAGGTGATGTGGAGTTCGCATCGACATTGTGTGATCTCGGTGCCAGCATAAATTTGATGCCCCTTGTGATCTTCAAGAAACTTGGTCTGGCAACCCCTACCCCTACGAGCATAAGACTGTTGATGGTTGACCGCACTGTGAAGAAACTTATGGAGATACTGTAGGATGTCATCGTCAAAGTGGACAAATTCATATTCCCCACAAACTTTGTGATCCTAGATTGCGAGGTCAACTTTGAAGTCTCAATCATCTTGTGAAGGCCTTTCTTAGCCACTAGGCGAGCCCTGATGGACATGGAATCAGTCCTACTCAAGTTTAGATTGAATGATGAAGAAGTCGTCCCCAATGTTTGTCAGTCAATGAAGCGTCCAGATGAGCTAAATATGGAGGTTTGGGCCATTGATGAAGTTTGAGTAATCAGATGGTCCAAGTCATGCTGCGATAATAAATCAGGCTCTACTTGAGAGATGACCCAAGATACTATGTAATAGTAGTAGTTTTGTTTTTGTTTTTAGCTCTTGGACTTGTAGCTAGTTTGATTTTTGCTTTTATGGTTATAATGTGTGGACATTGGACTGGTGACATATAGGGTAATAGTGTGTTTATGCAGATTCTGCAGGTGCAAGACCAACTCAGACTTTTTGTCTGAAAAGGCAAGGAAGAGTGATTCTATGACTGATTATATAAGTCATACATCATTGTACGACCCGTATACCAACTCGTAAAACATTCTAGTGATCAAAACTAAGTGCACTCCAGTCCATGAGCCAACTTTACGATCCATAGAACAAACTACAGGCCGTGAATGGGGCTCGTGGAACACAGGTAAGTTTTCCAGTATTTGACTAAGTATCGAGAGTGTTCTACGAAACCTGCACGACTCGTACAAAGGGTCGTAGAAAACAAGCCTCAAGTTAGGGTTCCAAGATCTCACGAGACCATGATCTAAGAGCCATAAAATATTTCACAACTTGTAATCGGGGTCTCGTAGAGCTGGGCCCAATTCTTATGAACCGACTTGATCAGCATATATATGGGTTCAAAATAACATTTAACCCCATTTGCCCCAAATTAATTCCAAAATAACCCTAACCCCGACCCCCGACTTTGGTCCGACCATACTCTGGTAATACCCACAACTTTTTAGCAAAGTTTTTCGGCCAATCTCCAATGAGCTCAAAAATCTAGGGTTCCGACGTCCTTTCCAATTCTTCCATCTATTTGAGTCAAATTCTCATTGTTTTCGGTAAGTTTTTGGTTCTATAAACCTAACTTTATTGATTTTAATGTTGATGGTTGATTGAATTATGATAGGTAGGCCATTTATACTATGTATCAGACTAGCTAATTTTTACATTCGGAACTAATTCGAGAAAGTGGTATTGCCTATGTTTTGTGTTAAACTTGTTAGCCAGAAAATGTTATGGGTAGTCAAAACGTGCTTAATAAGTATCCCACGGCCACGAATTGAATAATAATCGACTTAAAATGTGATGTGGGACTTGTCCAAATTATTGATACCAAAATAGGGTCGGACCATTAGGATCACATACTTAATCACTTTTGATTGGGTTATTATTGAACAAAATTGCATGTGGGGATGGCGTTTATGTGTGAAAACATGTGGGGTGTGTGCGTCTTGCTTCGATGTTGTTTAAATAAGTGAAAAGTGGTCTTATAGAACTCGTATGATGAACTTGGAAAAATTAGAATGTGGAGGTTCAGTTCACGAGGGTTTTCTACAACCCGTGGATTAATCCACGAGTCATAGTTACCCCTCGTAGGAATTCTAAAAACTAAAATTTCTGGCATGGAATTAGACAAGACCTTCTACTAGTCGTAGAGTGTTTCACGACTCATAGATAGGTCTCGTAGAGTTCTACCTATTTGGAACCTAACCTGGAGTCCCATTTATGACTCAGTTTATGACTCGTAGAAGCTTCCACGAGTTATACCTGACCTCATATATGTAATTCCAGTAGCTCAAATTTAAACACTAAATCCATGAAAGCCCTCTACGGCTCGTAGAACACTCTACGGCTCGTAAAGGGGCACTTGTAGACCCTTATTTTCCTAGTCCTATTCTGATTTTTATTTTTAATTTTTAATTCATAGGACTAATCGATGTGTTAAATATGTACTTTGCAGGTGCTATGGCCCCCCAACCAAGAAGAGATAAGATCAATGCCTTGAGGGACCATCTGCGGGACGATCCCATGACTTAGAGGTTGATCCCGAGAATAATGGCTTAGTTGAAAAGCTTGGCATCTAGCCTGACTCGGACGTCGAGCGACGATTGACTCGGGCCACCACTAGACAAGCCCAGTCTCAGGCCATAGTAGTCCAACCTCCCCAGTCTGATAAGGGAGGTGACAGGGCCAATAATTCAGTTCAGATGACCTTTATCGAGAGAGAGAGTCTGGGTTTGTATCTGAGGAGAGGTTAGACTCCGTTTCATCTTTAACCCCTTGAGTACTAACCTCACCACCAGATGCCCGATCCAGCAGGTGGTACCTCAAGGGCATGCAGGCTATATATGCGGAGGACATTCAGCAAAATGAGTGTGGCCGACCCACTTGTTCCATCTTTGAGGAGCCACGAGTTATCACTACAAGACTCGATAGTTCCCAAGGCTAGAGGACACCAATGCTCGTTATAGGCTCCAGTGGCTGGAAGAGCCATTAGGGAGGTATTCACTAGTGATGATCAGAGAGTTTTTTGTCTCCTATGCCACCACTATACACAACACTCCTCCCAAGGTAAAGAAGCCTCTCACCCAACCCAGACTTACACACGTGATGGTGAGGGGCCGGAAGGTGGACATTTTTTAGGAGATCATCTGTCAGATGCTATTTGGGCCCAAGTTCTTAGCCCCCAGGTCCACAACAGAGTTTGATCGTAGGGTGAGGCAGACTAGATACTTAGGTGTTAAGAGGGACCCAGATCGATGACTTGGGCTTACGAGATGGGTTGCGGGCCAGATTGTAGCAGAGGGAGCTGACCCCGCATGTATAGCCTCGTCATTAGAGCCTATAGTGAAGGATTCCCTCATCTTTTCCTGCCAAATTTGGGTGGGCGGTAGTTTGATCACAGATCTAGCCGACATTTACATATAATATATTGACGTCGGACCATGTGGTTTTGGTAGCTAACATCTTGGATGGTTACGCTATTGATTGGGCCACATTGATTTTAGAGTAGATTCATAAGGAAGCCCTAAATAGGTCCACGACTATCCCTTTCCCCTGCCTTATCTATCGGTTATATCTAGCGGGGGAAGCGGGGTAGAGACCCTTCATCATGTGGACGTGAAGGTGGAGGTTCAGAGGACTTTAGATGTCAGCCTAATCAAGGTTGATGATAACCCAGTTGTACTCCAGTGGGCACCGAGACCACCAGTACCCATGCTAGAGATGTTCGCCCCTGTGCCACCGCCTAAGCCATCCACCACCACTATTGTTGTTGTACCTACTGTCGAGGCCCCCCACAGCTGAACCAGATGTGGAGAGGGGGCCCACTACTAATATTCCTACCCCAACAATAACAACATATACTCCAACACCTGAAGGCATGATATTCGTGTCTACGTCTTCATTCCAGGCCTTGGCGCAGTGACAGGACCGTACTGAGTCGTAGATTATTCAATTATTACAGCAGTTGAGACCCTGGGTCTACCAGGTTGTTTCTGAGGTGGAGAGCTACATGCAAAATACACGATCGCAGCTATCCAAGACATACTCAGTCCCATGGATGCCCGCATAGATGGTTTTAAGAGCCGAGTTTAGCAAAGCCTCACCACAACGAGGCTGATTGATTTGATGGCCATCCAGATAGAGCTTCAACAGCTCCAAGCTTAGATGAGCGTAGTATTGGCTTCCCTAGTTGATGTCCCACCAGCTGTGCAAGTTGAGACGATGGTTGGCTTGGTCTCTCCACAGGAGACACCACTACCTTTCTTGGAGAAGAGGCCCCGCATGGATGATTCTGATGTTGTGCATTTTGAGATGGGGCTGATAGAAGAGAAAGAGCTCGAGCTTGCCTATTTTAGATAGATAAAGGATGAGGAGATTCAGCTAGATCGTGAGCTTGAGGCGGTGAGGGGTATTGGACCCTCAGGACACGCTCCTACAAGCGAGGAGTCCACCAGGCAGGTGGAGGGTGGACAGTCTTGGACTGAGTGAGGCGCTTAGGTGCCCAAGTATGTTCTTTTGACCCTAGTTCTTTATTTTTGATATGTTATGTGCATTGGGTACAATGCATAACTTTTTCGATGGGGTGTGGGTAGTTATAGGCCTCATTGAAGTCTGAGTAGCCTTGACCTATAACTATCCTGATTTTTTATCCAAAGGGTTTTCTTGCCTGTGTTCTTTTTCCCTGCGGATATTTATTTTTTGTTGAATCGGCATGTTTAGGATGTTTAGGTAGTATTAATAGCATACAATACCTATATCTATGGCATAATTATATTTTTATTAAAAAATGATACCCATTAGATTTTTTTGATTATTTAGTCTTGATAGCAACCATGCATGATTAGTTGTTTGACAAGTGCTTGTTCTGATGAGTTAGGCTAAATTATGATTAAAAAAAATATGATCTGATAGTCTGTATTAACATGTAAGCAGTGCCATGTGTGAGTGAGATTAATTGTTTGATTCAGTACTGTGTTTCAATTCAAAACTTGTGTTGTTACTCTGACTTATACTGTGGATTAATTGGTTAGGAAAGGATCTTAGGTCATTGTTCTTAATAGTCCACTTAGCTTGAAATAAGCAACCAAATGTGCTATATATCCATTGATCCTTGTGTTTGAGCTTGAAATGGACCTCTTTCTTTATAAACACCTAAGCAACCTTGCCTTAATTAATGATAAGTCCAACAATTAGCCCTGGTTCTTCCTTGAACATTGTGTACCTCGATTGAGGCCAAAAGCCTAAGTTGAGGGTGGCCACCAAAAGTGGCCTTGGTTCTGAGGATAGATATTATGCACCTCAACTCAGGCCTGTTGAGGGTGACTAGTGTATGGAAGAGTTACAAAATGAGGGGGGGACTAGTGATACAAAAAGGGGAGGAGAAGAAAAAAAGGGTGTAAGAAGAAAGAAAAAAAAGAGAGAAAAAGATTGAAGAAGTGCCTACTCAGTGTGCTAAATAGA
Source organism: Solanum aculeatissimum (assembly GCA_038996855.1). Lineage (NCBI taxonomy): Eukaryota > Viridiplantae > Streptophyta > Magnoliopsida > Solanales > Solanaceae > Solanum > Solanum aculeatissimum. The sequence goes on along the minus strand of JBCEWC010011780.1, from coordinate 7,788 downwards.
AAAAAAAAATATATATATAAAGGCATTTTGTAGAATGAGAACAAAGCACCCTAAAAAGCTTAGAAAAGGGAGAAAAAGGGAAATGAGAAAGAAATATGGGTTGGTAGGGAAAAAGTGTAGAAAAATGTGGTGTCAAGGAGAGCCATTAGTCACTATGTTCCTAAAATATCATACCAAAAGCCCCCTGAGCCTACGTTACAAGCCTAGAAAGTCCTAAAATGATCCTTTCCCAACTAGTTTAAGGTGTCAGTCATGAGTATAGAGGCAAGCCTATGGTATTGGTCACAATATTTGAATATCGTTTGTGAGAGTGAGTGTTGTAGTATTGTCCCAAGTACTAAATTTGAAAATATCATTCGGAGTAAGGAATGAGACTTCTTTTTGTGAGGGCACTTGTATTGCATTGTTGATATCTGACTAAGTCAGTGATTGTTACTTATTTATGGTTGCATAATTTATCATAGTTGCACTATTAGATATATGGGTCTGCATTAGTTTGTTGGATAAATATCTGATATGTATTTGAAAAGAGGTGTGGGTGTCTGTGTTGGATTTTGATAAAGTCTGTGCCATTGGGTTGAAGTCTGTGTGTCTTTGTACTACTTATCTAGATTGAGTTCGTCGCTTGAGGACAAACAACAATTTTAAGTTGAGGGTGTTGATGTGTTGCCAAAATGCAGCACTTTTGATGCTTAAAACTTGAAATTTTGTGTGTTCGCAATGCAATGTTAGTAGATTTGATGTGTTTGTATGTTTGTTTTGTAGGATTTTAGTGTTGGCATGATATTTGGACAAAGTGGGCTAAAACAATAAAATTTGATGATACACGAACCCTTTATGGGTCATGGAAATGTTCATGATCCATAAATGGGGTCTCGTATCAATTTCTAATGAGGCATGAATTTCTGAGTTGAACTCTATGAAGGAAGCAGACGAGTCATAGATGAATCCATGAGCCGTAGAGTGTGGTTGTGCCCTGAGGATAAAAAAGTGGAGAAGTTCTGAAATATCATCAGACGAAACCCCCCACGGCATGTAGAATCTTACATGACCCGTGGAAAGGTCTCGTAGAATTAGTCTCCAACTTTTAGTTGCATTCCATGAAACTCCAATGTACAAGTCATAGAATGATGCATGAACCTGTTTGTAGAGTGTGCCGACATAGTTTTTCTATTTTATTTTTATTTTGTGCTTTACACATTATAAATAGGTTTTTAGGTTATTTTTCAAAGAGTACCCAATAGTCACGAAATTTGAATAAGATTTTAGAAGACACACTTAGGATTTATTATATTTTGAGAGGAAAAATATTATTGTGTGTTCTTAATTCGACCTTGTGATTCTAATTGAAGAGTTGAATTTCATATTCTTAATTTATCTGTGTAAGTGCTTAATTATGTTACACTACTTCATAATTTTTGCATTTATACTGATCATGCATAGCTAAATTCACAACTAGAGTTGTGGGAATCATGAGGAACTAACAAGGTAAAATTGAATATTGTGTAATTCTTGAAAGGTATGTTACGTTGTATTAATTAATACTCTTCACTTTAACTGCTTTTTAATGGAGACCTATGTTAGAACTCGCCTAGTGTTACTTGTCGGATCAATGAAGTAATGAATAGGAAAAGAGGTAATTAACAGGATTCGATTGAGATGTTCTCGTCCAATTAACCAAACTAGATCAAGGAGAGATTGTACTAGGATAAAAAGTAAGGGTTAGTAATGTCACATCACGGAGACAGATCATGTTCTAGGATGAAATTTACCTATTCGTTGGATCAAAGGTTTAGGTGAACCTAACTTACTGTCTACACCTACACACTGAAAAAGGTTACATTTATCCGATAATACCAAGTTAGGAATTCATGGGGATTACATGACCCTAGTTACCTGTTCCACTATTTTCTCATCACTTGCATTCATTTAGTTTAGTTAATTTTACTTTATGAAAAACTCCCTTTCTTGGGAGATATGTAGGTTAAACATTCTAACTTACATTGAGTTAATTCTTGAGTCTACCATATTCTCTAAGGGATAGACCCTAACCTCGGTTAGGTTAATTACTTGAAATCGATCGCTTTACCTTAAAAAGAAGGTATGGCTTGAGTGATATCAAGATGCCCCTACTAATATGGGCGGGTACAAACTGTTTGTACGCGAGGGGCAATCGATAGGATCAGGAAGTTGCACCAGATGTTGTCACCTGTATGCTTCGAGTCTTTTCCTATGATGTATATACCTTATTTGAATGAGGTGTTACTTTATCATTTGTGACTCCATATGTGGCTAGTAAGTTTGAGATCTTTCTTGAATGTCTTATTGAGCCCATTAGTGTTTCTACTCCTACTAGTAAGCCTATCATAGCCGAAAGAGTTTATAGAGATTGTATAGTGTCCATCTATCGTAGGGATACTCTTGCTGATTTGATTGAGTTAGAGATGGTTAACTTTGATGTTATCCTTGGCATGGACTGGCTTTACGCCTGTTATGCCTCTACCAACTGTAGAACCCAGACGATCAAATTCCAAGTTCCGAATGAGCTAGTTATTAAGTGGAAAAGTAGTTCTGCAGTGTCTAAGGGTAAGTTTATTTCCCACCTTAGGGCCAGGAAGCTAATCTCTAAAGGATGTATCTATCACCTTGTGCGAGTTAAGGCTGATGATGTAGAGTTTTCACTTTTTGAGCCAGTTCCAATTGTCAATGAGTTTCTTAGTATTTTCCCTGATGATCTGCCTGGAGTCCCTCCTAATAGAGAGATTGACCTTGGGATTGATATTCTCCCCGATACTCAGCCCATCTCTATTCCTCCATATAGAATGGCTCTCACTGAGTTGAAAGAACTGAAAGAGAAGTTGAGAGATCTCTTGGATAAGGGATTTATTAGGCCGAATGTATCTCCATGGGGCGCTCCTGTCTTATTTGTTCGAAAGCAAGATGGTTCCCTCAGAATGTGTATAGATTATCTCCAATTGAATAAGGTGACCATTTAGAACAAATATCCCCTTCCAAGAATTGATGACTTATTTGACCAACTTCAGGGTGCCATTATTTTCTCCAAGATAGACCGTAGATCAGGCTATTACTAGTTGAAAGTGAGAGAATGTGACATCCTGAAGATGGTTTTTCAAACTCGATATGGTCACTTTGAGTTTCTGATAATGTCCTTCGGATGGACCAACGCTTTTGCCGCTTTCATGGACTTGATGAACAGAGTATTCAGATAGTACCTTGACATGTTCGTGATTGTATTTATTGATGACATATTGGTGTACTCCAGAGATGAGGAAGATCATATCGATCACCTTCAAATTGTTCTTTATACATTCAAGGATAGTGAATTTTATGAAAAAATTCTCCAAGTGTGAGTTTTGGCTCAAGTCTGTGGCTTTTCCAGGCCATGTTGTTTCGGGGGATAGTATTCGAGTTGATATGCAAAGGTTAGAGGCAGTTAAGAACTGGCCACATCCACTTCTCCAACTGACATAAGAAATTTTCTAGGTTTGGCTAGTTACTACCGTAGATTTGTTGAGGGATTCTCTTCTCTATCCTCGCCATTAACTAAGCTGACTCAAAAGAAATCTAAGTTCTAGTGGTCTGATGAGCGTGAGAAGAGTTTTCAAGAGTTGAAAACCAGATTAATGATTGCACCAGTGTTGACTCTACCTGAGGGGACTGATGATTTGTGATCTATTGTGATGCTTCTAGAGTGGGATTGGGATGTGTTCTGATGCAAAGAGGTAAGGTCATAGCCTATGCTTCCAGACAACTTAAGAACCATGAGAGGAACTATCTAACTCATGACTTAGAATTGGTTGTAGTAGTGTTTGCACTCAAGACTTGGCGCCACTACTTATATAGAGCACATGTCGATGTATTCACAGACCACAAGAGCCTACAATATGTATTCAGCCAAAAAAAGCTTAACTTGAGGCAGAACAGATGACTTGAGTTGCTCAAAGACTATGACATGAGCATTCTCTACCATCCAAGTAAAGCTAATGTGGTTGCTAATGCTTTTAGCAGGTTGTCTATGGGAAGCACTGTTCGTGTGGAAAGAGAGAAGAAAGAGTTGGCCAAAGAGGTGCACAAACTATCACGACTGGGAGTTCAACTAGATGAATCTGGTGAAGGTGGGATACTTGTGCATAATGGGTCTACATCATCTCTTGTGGTAGAGGTAATGGTGAAGCAAGACCAAGATCCCATCTTACTCCAATTGAAGGAAGATGTACATAAGTAGAAAGTGATATCATTCGTCAAAGGGGGAGATGGGGTATTGAGATACCAAAGTAGATTGTGTGTTTTAGATGTTGATGGTATTTGAGAAAGGATCATGGAAGAAGCCCATAACTCTAGATATTCTATCCACCAGGGTCTACCAAAATGTACCACGACTTGAGAGAGGTTTATTGGTGGAGTGGGATGAAGAGAGAGATTGCAGACTTTGTTTCTAAGTGCCCAAACTGCTAACAAGTAAGAGTTGAGCACCAAAGGTCATGTGGAGTGGCCCAAAATTTTGAAATTTTAGAATGAAAGTGGGAGATAATCAACATGGATTTCATCACAGGCTTATCGAGGTCTCGCAGACAACATAATTTGATATTGGTGATTATTGATAAGATGACTAAATAAGCTCACTTCTTAGCCGTAAAAACTACCAATACGGTAGAGGACTATGCCCAATTGTATATTTGAGATATTGTCAAGTTTCATGGAGTTCCTTTGTCCATCATATCAGATAGAGGAGCTCAATTCACTCCCCAATTCTGGAAATCCTTTCAGAAGGACCTAGGTTCAAAGGTGAACCTTAGGAAGAGTGTATCATACAAACCTTGGAGGATATGTTGAGGGTATGCATCATCGACTTCAAAGGTAATTGGTATGACCACTTGCCTCTGATTGAGTTTGCCTACAACAACAACTTTCATGTGAGCTTCCAAATGGCTCCTTATGAGGCCCTCTATCGGAGGAGATATAGATCACCGTTTGGATGGTTTGAGATAGGAGAAGCATGGTTGATTGGACCAAACTCAGTACACGAAGCTATGGATAAAGTAAATATCATCCAAGAGAGATTGAGAACTACACAGAGTCACTAGAAGTCCTACACTGATGTTAGGAGAAGGGAATTAGAGTTCGAAGTGAACAATTGGGTATACTTGAAAGTGTCACCCATGAAGGATGTAATGAGATTCGGGAAGAAAGAAAAGTTAAGTCCTTGATACATTGGTCCTTACTAAATTATGAAGAGAGTGGAAAATATAGCTTATGAGTTGGAGCTACCCTAAGAGCTGACAACCATCCATCCGGTCTTTCACATTTCTATGCTTAAGAAGTGTTTGAGAGATACGTCCTTGGTTGTATTTGTTGAGAGCATTAGAGTGAAGGATAGTTTGAGTTATAAAGCGATCTCAGTCCAAATCCTTGATCGTCAAGTTCGCAAGTTGAGAACTAAAGAGGTTGCATCAGTAAAAGTATTGTAGAGAAGTCAATCTGTTGAAGATGCCACATGGGAAGCTGAAGAGGATATGAACGCTAGATACCCCCACCTATTCATGCCTCATAATGATGAAATTGATAGGTAATAATTCATTTCTATTCTCTGAGTTACTTTTTCATTGTTGAGTTGAGTTCTTATCTCTGAGATGCTTCTCCTCTTAAGTCTATGAGTAATTGAGTATGCGTGTATTTATTTGTATTTGTGCCTAATGATGATGTTAGAGATAGTCTTTCAATTTTGAATCCTGAGTTGAAGTTGATTTATGTAGTATGAGTATTCAAGTATTCGAGTATTTGAGTTCTTGATGGTATTCCTGCTTGATAGGACTCTTAGTTGCTCATCATTCGAGGATGAATAATCCAAAGAGGAAGATATTGTGACACCCCATAACTTTATTCTTACATTTACCTATTTTTCAAACTTCATTCTTATGTGTGAGAAGTGTATTAGGGTTATAAGAGACCTTTAGTACTTAGCTGAGTTCAAAACTTTTCTATACATTAAGTTTCTAGTGTTAGATTATGCAAGGGTCAACTTTAAATGACCATAACTCTTAGCACGTAGAGAATTATGTATCCTATGATCTACCAAATGAAATGTATTTGAATTAGTTTTTCAGCACAACCGATTTCACCTTATTTGGAGTTTGAGTCAAAAGTTATGATTATTTTACTACAGACTGCCAAAGCAGAGTGTACTTACGAAACCCACTTACGGGTCATGGATTGAAGTATGGCCCGTCTGGTATCCCATGGGAAAAAGTCCTAAAAATCCAATTTTGAGTCCTAGACATCACAGATCCATCTATGGGTTGTAAAGGAATCTATGGGTCGTGGTTTTTTCAAGACCCGAGAGTAGGGCCTAGATGTGACATGGCGAATGAGAACTCGAGAGCCCTTAATAAAGCCATCGTAGCATCAACTTACACATCATCAATTCAAAAACGCATAATTTAACAAAGAACACATAATACTAAGGGATTTCGGGGCTTAGGACTCAAGCTATGAGGATGTCACTTGGAAATAGATTTGCATGAATCACATATCACATAGCAATTACGTTCTAAGGGGAGGGTAAGTATGACTCAAGCTATGGGGGCAAGAAGGGACTTGAGACTTTCCACTTAAGCACATCCTCACTAAGCATATCATAATAAGATAAGCATAATCATCTCTTCCATGCATAATACATAGCCAATTCATCTAAAGTAGTCACAAAACATAATCATACGGGAGTCTTTGTGATGTCCAACAATGCCTCTAGCCTAGAATAGGGCGGGGGGCAAGACATGTCCCGGGCTCACCCTCAAAGTAAAGAAGTAGCAACATACATAAAGGTAGATGAAAGGTGGATGTTGTCCTTGGAACATAGGACTCACCACTAATAGTATATCAAGATCCAAATCAACCATCAAAAGGTGGATAGATGTTGTCTCCGGCACCTACATGGTTAGATCATGTAGATAAAGAGTATGGGTTAGCACATATAATGCACTAAGTATGTGTGAATGCAATGCTTATGAACATGATCAACCTATGGACCAATGCTAGATGACAAGGGCACATATATAGAAAGAAGTTTATAAGAAAAGGTAGTATATCAATATGTTATGAAGTACATGATGCATGAATGCTTAATTATATAAACATAAAAGGGATGAGACCTCAACCGACATAAGACCAAGTGAGCTATAACTTGGAACTCCGTTATCTTCCCCATAACGGATAAAGAGGTGACCTATTTGCCAAAGGTATATCCATTCTTAACATCATCATCATTTCATAAGAGGCATAAACATAACCTATGTTTGCCACATAGTTTGACTGAAAGGAGTATAGACCCTTGGAGATAGTCCACGCCGACATCATATCTCTCGGTGCTAAGCCATCATCCCACAAGAATACATACGTATATATGTATACATGCTTTCGAAAAGAGGACAAGTAACTTGACATCATAGCCATGCATAATTGGGCTTAAAAGCCAAAATCACTTACTTTACTTTCATGCATACATAACTAAAAAGTCAAAACATTCTTCATGCCATATTTTCATGCATAAGAATAGCTCCATTCTTGTATAGGTATGAGAAAAGAGTATGGACCCTTGGAGATAGTCCACGCGAACTTTAGTCTCAATCCTATACGCCTTTAAACATTCACATATGGTGTAAACACTCATTCTTTTGCTCAAAGAGCCGTAACATAGACATAGTGTGATCACGACTTAGTCATACTCATTCTTTGCTTGAAAACATAGTCATAAACATCTTTGGGACTTAG
>JBCEWC010011779.1:0-16397 GCA_038996855.1 Solanum aculeatissimum | reverse complement strand
ATTGCAAAAAGAAAAATGTCAATGAAATAATGTGGAAGATGGGGTGTGGAGGATCGCAAATATGGAAAAAAATGCTACAAGCTAGAGATCTAATCGAGAACCAGATTATATGGAGGGTCAAAAGAGGTAATACTATGGTTTGGTACGATAATTGGACGAGATTGGGGGACCTATATAACCTATATATAGAGGAGAACATATGTATGGAAGATCAATCAGAAGTGATCGATCTCACAGAAGAGGGGGAATGGAATCTATACATGTTAAATGAATTATTCCCTAGAGAGATAGCCCAGTTCATAGTAGACAATATCAAACCACCAAGGAGAGACAGGGGAGATGATATACCATGCTGGGCATTGGAAGCAAGCGGGTCATTCTCGATTAAATCAGCCTGAAATTATCTCAAACATCGGGAGGAATAGAATAAAGTCTACAAATGGATATGGATTAAAGGTCAACCATTTAAGATGGCCTTCTTAATATGGAGACTATGGAAGCATAAAATCCCAGTAGATGACACACTAAGAAGATAGGGAATGCAAGGCCCATCTAAATATTGGTGTTGTGAGGAATCGGGTCAAGAAAAATTGGCTCACGTATTTCTCAAATCCCCTATTGCTAACAGGACTTGGTCCTACTTTTGTTCTTTTGCAGGATTCAATATTCAAGGGTTAAACTTAAGGGAGGTTCTCATGTTGTGGTTTGGGACAAGAGTTAGAAGAGACATCAGACCATATTATAGAGCCATCCCTGGCTTTATCATATGGGAATTATGGATGAGGAGGAACAAAATTAAGAATGAGCGGAAACACACCTCACAGGCAAAGATCATAAATAATGTTACATGGAATCTGACAAAGATGATTAAAATAAGGAGACCCTCATTCAAAGTTGAAAGCAGCTGGCAGGAGTCATTTAACAAATTAGAACAATATAGGCCAACTCTAAGAGTTACCAGGATAGAGTGGGAGTTCCCTCCACATAATTGAATTAAATACAATACTGATGGAGCGTCGAGGGGTAACCCGGGGGTGAGTTCCTATGGTTTTTGCCTAAGGGACCACAAGGGAGACATTATTTATGCAGAAAGTAAAAAAATAGAGGATACATTCAACACAATTGCAGAAACCAAAGCCATACTAGAGGCGTGCAAACATTGTAGAGAAAGTAATTACAATCAAGTAATCATTCAGACGGATTCTATGTTACTATGAAAAATTCTAACAGGAGAATGAAAAATACCATGGAACATAACAGATATGATTCAAGAAATCCAGGAATGCATGCCGAAGATACCTCATTTATACCAACATATTCTAAGGGAAGGGAATCAGCTAGCAGATCATTTGACCAACAGAGCAATAGATAGAGGAGATGCCATATTCACAGATTTCACAAACATGGACAACAAAGCAAGAAGGATCATCAACAACGATAAACTACAGAGCTCATATTTAAGAGTATCACCTATCAAGGGATATGGGATAGGGAAGAATAGCTAAGTTTGTCACACCATAAATTTACACGGCCAGTGAAGACCACAAAAGAAAGACTAAGCTATCTACCCTATTAACAATCAGCCAGCAAATAGGACTCAGCAAAATGAGCTGGTGCATCTGGAGGAAGTCCATCACTGGTTAAATGGTGGAATGAAGCTACCCATGCACTTCACTTCGGCACCATCTGAGAAGACAAGATTAGAAAAGGTAAAAGGAAATATATACATATATATATATAAAGGAGAAGAACCATATTACTGAGTGAGGAGCCAAGAAGGTATGAGACCCAAGAGCAAAAAAGTTAGAGAATTCAGCCCACGATACCTAAGAACACACCTACAAATGGCAACAGAAATGAGCAGGAAAATACAAGGTGAGAACAGATCTAAAGAGGCAACAGAACAACCAGAGAAGAAGATAAAAAGAGTGAAGGACTCACATTTGATAGCTGAGAAAAACGTGCGGAGGACACATGGTGCTTTTCGATTGCACACCCACAAGAGTTTCTTCACAAATGAAAGGTTGAACCATAGAGGCAGCATCGGCGGGAAGTTAGGGTTTTAGGTTAAGGAAGAGGCGGAATTGGAAACTGATGAGGGAACCCTACAAAATATACTACTTTATAGGATAAGTGGTATGGGTTGGGCCCGAGTTTGGGCCTAGCTTTTTATCTTTTCCAGCAAATGTTTTTTCAATAAACTGGGGTTGGGCCCAATTCCATTTCCGAATTATTATTAATAAAATTATATTTTAATAAATAAAAAAGTGACCTTCCTCGTAATTTTACTCTGATCCCTTTGGTAACCAATGATAATTATTACTAACTCATAGAGCTCTAGATTTTAATTAGACATTTTCTTTAAAATGTTAGGAAATATAGAGCAATAGCGCAGCGGAATAGTAGATTGATATACCTCCAACCATTATTGTCGATGTTGTCAGAATCGTCGTCGTTTGTTTTCCACCTTTCGGTAAGTCTTCTAAGCACTCAAACCTCACTCAAGATAGTGTGGAGTGTATAAAGAGATTTGTGCTTAGGGACCTTTGACCAGATGTATCCCTATTTATAGTTATTCTACCATCAAGAATAGTAATGAAAAATTAGTGGTTATTATGAATGGAAAGGTAGTGGAGTAGTGGAGTAGTGGGGAGTTTAAAGGAGTAGTGGATGTAGTTGCGTAAATTCCATGAGTAATGGATGTAGTTGTGTAACTTCAATGAGTAGTGGATGTAGTGGTTGTTGCAACTTCTATGGAAGTTACAAACCACATCTATGGAGGTAATGGAAGTTACAGATCACTATCCATGGAATGTGGCTAACATTCCAACATTCTCCCACATGGTCCAAAATTTTAATCCCATTAGTGAAACATAATACATGAATCATGGCGACAATTCCTCTGAAGGCGAGTGGTATCTTTCATGTATCACAATATACTATGCTTCTAAATCTTAGTCCACATAAATTAATGAATAAACTCAATGCTTATTGTAGGTCCATATCTTAATGATAATTCTGAAAGTAAAACTGAATGTGCACACAGTTAACAAAAGTTATCATATAAAATAGAGTTTCATAAACATTTATAGTTACAAATAAATATTACATAGTGGAGCACTGGGACTAAATCCCATTGTGACTACATGATACTTAAGTTTATGTGGTGGCATGCCTTTAGTTAAAGGATAAGCTAATATTGCTTTAGTACTGACGTGTTCAATGACCACTTTCTTATCTTTAACACATTCTCTTATCGTTAGATATTTGATGTCAATATGTTTGCATCAACTATCACTTTTGTTATTCTTAGCCATAAAAACAACAACTGAATTGTCACAATATAATTTCAATGGCTTAGTTATAAAGTCAACAATTCTAAGCCCAGAAATGAAATTCTTTAACCATATACCATGTGAGGTAGCCTCAAAACAAGAAACAAACTTAGACCTCCTAGTGAAAGTAGTGACCAGAGTCTGTTTGACACTTCTCCAAGATATAGCTCCACCGACTAACATAAAAATGTATCCTGAAATTAATTTTTATGCATAAACACAACCAGCGAAGTCTGAATCAGAGTAGCCAATGACTTCCAAGTCATTTGATCGTTTATATATAAGCATGTAGTATTTTTTCCCTTGAAGATATCTTAAGACTTTCTTTGCAGCTTTCCAGTGGTCAAGACCTAAATTACTCTGATATCTTCCTAATATTTCAACAATAAATTTTATGTCAGGTCTAGTATAAACCTGAGCATACATCAAGCTTTTGACAGCAAAAGCATATGGAATGTCCTTCATTTGCTCCCTCTCAAAATTATTCTTCGAGAACTGAGTCAAATTGAATTTGTCACCCTTCACAATGGGAGCTACACTTGGTGAACAATCTTTCATTCGAAACCTTTCTAAGATTTTATTGATATAGTATTCTTGATAGACCTAAGGTACCTTGATGTCTATCTCGATGAATCTCAATGCCAATAACATAAGATGCATCACCCATGTCTTTTAGGTCAAAATTTTAGAGAGAAATTATTTCACCTTATGTATCATTCCCTTATCATTGGATGCAAGTAAGATATCATCCACATATAGAATCAAGAAACATATTTTACTCCCACTAGCTTTCTGGTATATACATTGATCCATAATATTCTCAACAAAGTCGAATGAAGAGATGACGTTATGAAATTTTACATACCATTGATGGGAGGCTTGTTTTAGTCCATATATGAATTTCTTTAATTTGCATACCAAGTGCTCACCATTACTAGAGGAGAATCCTTCTAGTTGTTTCATATAAACCTCTTCCTCTAGATCACTATTAAGAAATATGATTTTCACATTCATTTGTTATAATTCTAAGTCAAAGTGCGGTATTAATGCTAATATAACTTGCAAGAAATCTTTTTTAGACACAGGAGAAAAGGTCTCTATGTAATCAATTCCTTCCTTTTGAGTGAATCTTTTAGCAACGAGTCTTGCTTTATATCTTTCTACATTGTTTTATGAGCCTTTTTTAGTTTTAAAGACTCATTTACATTCAATGGCTTAAACACCATGAGGCAACTCGACAAGATTTCTTACTTCATTAATTTTCATGGAATTCATCTCTTCTTTCATGGCATTGTACCACAATTCAAACTCTTTACAATTTATGACTTGTGAAAAAATTCAGGATCATTTTTTACTCCAATGTTAGATTCTTGTAAATATATAATAAAGTCACTAGGAATTACTGATTTTCTTTCTCTAGTGGATCTTCTTAATGTTGCACCAATATTTTCTTGTGGATCATGTTGTTCAACTGGTTGTTCAAGAGTTTTAGGAATTACTTGAACAACTTGATCTATAGGAACATTTTCAGCAGCTTGTGGAATCTCATTCATTGGTTGTTCGGGAATTATGAATGACAATCAATCTTTGACTTGAAGTGGAAGATCGGTCTTTTACAAAATTTGTATCATGAAATTGATCACTCCCACTAATTAAGTCATTCTCAAAAAAATTTGCACTTCTTAATTCCACAATTCTAGTATTGTTAGATGGACAATAGAATTTGTATCCTTTAGACCTTTCGGCATATCCATTGAAATATTCACTAATGGTCCTAGGATCCAATTTATTTTCTTGTGGGTTGTAGATTCTTACTTCAGATGGACATCCCCATACGCGCTTACATATCAAGTTAGATTTTCAACCTTTGAACAATTCAAAAGGTGTTTTTGGAACAGCCTTGGTTGGAACTCGATTTAATATATACACTGTTATCTTAAGTGATTCAATCCACAAGGACTTAGGTAGCTTTGAGCTAATCAACATACTACGCACCACGTCCAATAATGTTTGATTTCTTCTTTCTGCTATACTATTCTGATCTGGTGAACCAGGCATGGTGTATTAGGCAACAATCCCATTTTGTTGAAGAAATTCAGCAAATGGACCTTGCGTTTGTCCATACTCAGTATATCTACCATAATATTCACCACTTCTATCAGTTCTCACAATCTTATTTGTTTTCCACATTGTTTCTCTACTTTAGCCTTGAACACTTTAAAGGCTTCTAATATTTCGCTCTTATTATGAAGCATGTAGAGATACATATATCGTGAGTGATCATCTATAAAGATGATAAAATATTTTTGATCATATGCATCCATATCTGGACAACATATATCTGAATGTATTATTTCTAATATGGTTGAACTCCTCTTGGCACCTTTCTTTGACTTGATCGTTTGCTTGTCGTTAATGCAATCCACACAAGTATCAAAATCAATAAAATCTAAAGTATTAAGTACTCCATCATTTACTAATCTCTTAATTCTATCTATGGAGATATGTCCCAATCTCTGATGCTATAAGATAGAGAAATTTTCATTCATAACACATTATTTGGTGTCAGCTTGGATATGTATAACATTATGAGTGGAATCATTTTAAAAATTGAAAAAGTAAAGACCATCAGACAATGTACCATATCCAATAAGTTTAGATTTATAAAATAGTTTGGAATCACCTTCTAAAAGGAAGGAATATCCTAAAGGTACAGTCCTGATACCAATATTAAATTCTTAGAAAAATTAGGAACATAGAAGGTATTTTCTAACTCTAAAACAAAACTACTACTTAGAACTAAATGGCACGTTCCAATAGCTTTCACATGCGACTGCATCTTATTTTCAGAATAGATGTTTCGCTCAACTCTCACTGGCTTCCGCAGGTTTCTTAAATCCTGCAAGGAATCATAATATGGATTGTAGAAGCAGAATCAATCCACCATGTATTATGATTAACATCGATTATATTAGCTTCATAACAAACAAGGGATATTGAAGTACCTTTCTTAACAAATCATTATTGAAACTCAACACAATCTTGTCTTATGTGCACCTTCTTTTTACAGAAGCGACACTTGGATTCTTTCTTAATGTCAGTTTCAAGTGGTGCCTTTCCTTTCCACTTTTTATTGGCTTGATTGGTCTTCTTTCCTTGAGTAGTTATGAGTGCACTTTCTTCTGTTTTCATCAGTAGTCGACCTTTCTCTTGAACACACATGGCCATAAGTTCATCAATAGACCATTTATCTTTATATGTGTTATAAGAGATCTTGAAGGGACCATACTATGCAGGCAGAGTATTCAAAATATAGTGCACAAGAAAAGTTTCAGACATTTCAAGCTCAAGAGTCTTTAATTGAGCCGCTAGATCTCACATTTTCATGATGTGCTCATGCACACCTCTCACACTGGTGAGCCTCATTGATAAGAATTTCATAATTAAGGTGTTGGCAAGTGTCTTATCTGAAGTCTCAAATTATTCATCAATAGCCTTCAGTAATGCCTTGACATTATTATGTTGTTCGACAGAACCACGAAAATCAGTAGAAATTTTGATCTTAATGAACATAACACTCAAATGGTTAGAGCGTTTCCATTGTTCGTGAAGAGCAATCTCATCTTGATTGTTGATTTCATTAATAGGTGGTCCATCTTTCCTGATAGTATAATCAATGTTCATGCACCCGAAGTGAAAAAGAATTCTCACCTTCCAGATTTTATAGTTCTCACCATTGAGTTTGAGAATATCACAAATATCAAAAAAAATTGTTGGTTGCATAACTGCAAAACATATATATAAATGCATAATAAATTTGAGACAAGCAAAATTGAATCTACTGACATAAAAATTGGTTGTGGGTTAAATTTTTAATTCAATTAGATTCACATATTATGATAAAATTATCAATTTACCAACATGATATTCTATCTTTATGATAAAACTATTAAACTCTCATTCATAATTCTTGTGGGTAATTATGAAGAGTATTTAACATTTTATCTTAATTAATCATGCAATTCAATAAAAAAAAATTAAGTTGTATCATGCATGATTAATCACAATTTAATGTCTAAAATTTATTTATGTGATCCTTATTTTTTATAATTTTATTCAGTTAAAGATGTTGTGGTTAATCTTTAATCAAATAATATTATAGATTACCTATACATTGTTCTGATTTAACGTCTATATATATATATAATTTTATTTAATCAAGATTGTTGTGGTTAAGTCTTAATTAAATAAAATTATAAAGATCACTTAGACATCAAATATTATAGTTGTTTAGACAGATAAACAACAACTCAAATAATTAGTATGCAACCATAGATAATGTTTAAAATCATATGACTGTTTGAAAACTAATTTTCATAAGATATCTAACATTAGGTTGCACCAATTTTTTTTTAAATAAGATCTAAAATTTAAGACCGATTTTTTAATGATTTTTGCAAATCTAAAAAAATAACAAGGTAGAGATACAACAATTGTTCTGATACCAAATGTAAAGGTTTAGAACAATAGCGCAATGGAATAATAGATCAATACCTCCAACAATTGTTAGCGATGTAGTCGAAATTGTCGTTGTTTGTTTTTCACCTTCTGGTAAGTTTTCTAAGTAGTCAAACCTCACTCAAAATGGTGTGGAGTGTAGAAAGAAATTTGTGCTTAGGGACCTTTAACCAGATGTATCCCTATTTATAGTTATTCTACCATCAAGAATAGTAATGACAAGTTAGTGGTTATTATTATGAGCAGGAAGTTAGTAGGAAGGTAGTGGAGTAGTGAGGAGGTTAAAGGAGTAACGAATGTAGTAGTGTAACTTCCATGGATAGTGAATGTAGTAGTGATTATAACTTCCATGGATGTTACAAATCACATCCATGGAGGTTATGAAAGTTACGGACCACTATCCATGGAATGTGATCAACATTCCAACATAAAATAATGCAATATATATGTCAACCCAAAAGCATATTAAATGGAAGGTTAATGTTGATAGGAAGAGATAGATATGTTTAAAGGGATACAACTAGCTAGTGTTGGGGCAACATGTTCAGACTATAAAGTTATGAGTCCGCATTTTCTTTTTCTTTTTTTCTTTTGAGTTGTACAGATATATCATCGTCTAATTCCATCTCTTTTTATAATTGTGTCCAATAATTTTATTTATTAAGATTTGAACCATAAAAAGATTACCTACTATAATACTTTTCTTCCCTATTGAAATTTGATTTTGAAATCATAATTTTCAATCCACTTCATTAGCATTAGGTCACTCTTAGGTAACATGCATCTTAGTTGTCTATCTAAACACATACTCCCTCCATTCACTTTTACTTGTCACTGTTTCAGTTATTGAAATCAAACTATATGAATTTTGACCTATATTGTAAGATGTATTTCTTATCATATTAATACGAGAAGGTTTGCAATAGTTTTCAACCATCTAAATTTTATATTTTAAATATTAAATTTAACTACTTCAATTTAGTTTTAAAGTTTAATCAAGTTGACCTCAAAAAACGAAATAGTGACAAGTAAAAGTGAAGGGAATATTTAGGTAACATGCATCTTAATTGTCAATAAATATCACATATTTAATCGGCTATAAATCCAACCAAGAAAAAGAAAACCAGAAAAGTTCAATGAATCGAACCAAGAATAATTTCAAATATGTAGAATCAAACAAATGACTTAGCATACATCGAAAAACTTAGTCGAAACGGTAGATTAATTAACATCAAACGCATCTCTCGAGGAGCATTAAATTAATTTCCCCAAGAAACAATTTATTTTTCTCTTAAATTTGCACTTAGAGAAAAAATAAATTTCAAATGACTAAAACTTGAATTTCTTGAGTAGACATACAATCCAAATGTGCACCACATTTACAAGCCAAACAACAATAAAACCAACAACTCTTGTCAACTCCTCTTTTGCAAACATAACACATGACGTCCACTTCCACCTCCTTACCTAAAAACAAATTACTACTATTATAACACAACGTAAGAGGATGTTGATGATCTTCCCTCTCTTCAATTTCGGGCAAAGAAGCACACTCCACATGAAGATCAAACTTACATTTATCACAATGAAACGTAAACGCGTGACCCAAACTCCCACATGCATCGCACGTGAATTCCCCATCGTTGTAAGGAGGAAAAAAGCGGAGAGTTAAAGTGTGTTTCGGGTGAGACTTGTGTTTAATTTGCCTAGGCAAATCAAAACAAGAGTCGTGGAGGATGAAGTCGCAGTTCTTTTTTGTGCACGTGTAGGCGGACCCGCCAAAGATATCGTGCTCACAGCCGGAACAGATGACTTGATCGTCTTCATCGAGGATATCGGAGATCTTTAATGGGTGGCGATGACTGAAATGGCTAAATTCTTCCATTGGAGGACTTTCCATTGTGTGATCTGATTGGAAAGTCAAATGTTCATGTTGTGTATTTATAATAGGGGAGAATTACATTTGTTGTCCCTTAGTTATTAACATGTTGCCAAATTTGGTCCTTGTGACACTAGAATAGATATGTGTTACCTTTAATTAATGTATTTGTGCGCTTTTGGTCCTTCCACTAACATATTTTTGTTAAATTAAAATATTTTAAATGGAAATCACCTGCCGTGAATATTGGAGCACCTTTTATGTTTGTCTTTTTATTATTTTTCACCTAGTAATCAGTGTTCACTATTCATAACGACACTCTGATTGATCGGCATTCACGTTGTGTAAAGTCCATTTAAAAAAAAATTGCACTTGAACATGCGGCCTTTGATAAAGAATGAAAAAGTCTTATATCTCCCGCCACAAGTTCTTTTGGTGCCTTTTATGCTACTATGTATATATAAGAAAGTAATATAATATTTAGTACTTCTTTTAGAGAAGTTCACACATAGTACTTGAAGGTTGCATATGTTCAATTAGATATTATAGAGATCAAAGTAAAATACTTAACAATTAAGGGACCGAAATTGAAAATATTTTTAATTAAATTCCTTTTTACATCCCTGCCTTTTTCAGAAGGAACTGGCATAATTAAGGCCAACTCCTAGTGCACTTGTGTGAAAATTGACAATTTTGTTTTGACTAAGTCAAGCTTATGCCTAGTGGAAAGGTTCTTAAAGTTTGAGATATTTATTCTTATATAACTTATGCTCGAAAAATATTTAAATTAAGTTTGTATGCCTCGTGTTAGAAACGGCATGCTCGGTTTTAATTCAGTACTCTGTCTTCTTTCAGATATATCGAAGTTGAAAAGTATTTCGAATTTGACTATTTCATTTTAGTTTGATATTTTGTTAATTTTTGTATCAAGATAACTACAGGTTCAACAGATCAACAAAGTTAGATCCAAAAGATAATTCAAATTTTGGATTTTGCAAAGATAATAAAATATAAGAAAAAGGGTCAAAAATATCTTTCTACCATTAAAAAAGATGAAAAATGTCCTTGTACTATCAGAAATGGGTCAAAAATGTCCTGATACTAATGGAAAAGGATAAAAAATGCCCTTAATTTAAACTTTGGTCCAAAAATGTCTTTGTCAATGATACTTTGGTCCAAAATATTTTTATTGTTACAAAATGAATAAAAAATGTCCTTCTTTAAATGAATGTACATATATAAAAAAAAAATCTTTTTAAATATATCGTATTGTTAATAAAAAAATTATTTTTAAAGTATTATTTTCTTATTTTATTTTTTTAAATCACATTAACTAATAAAAATATAAGAAAATAATTGTTTTCTTAATCTCATTTTATCCATTAAAATAGAACATCGTACCCTTGTAGCAAATAATATATATCATAAATATAAGATCATAGTAAACCAAACATTAATTTTTATTTAGATAATAATAAAAATAGTAATTATAATAAAAAAAAATATTTTTTTATTTTTTTTTCTCTTGTTGAAGTAGGATAAATATTTACTAGTTTAAAAAAAAATATTATAAGAAAAATCATGTGTTTAAAAATAAAATAAATAATAAATTTATTTGAAAGGGGACATTTTTGACCCATTAAATAACAATAAGGGAATTTTTGAACCAAAGTATTGATGATAAGGGTATTTTTAGACCAAACTATAAATGAATGACATTTATAATATTTTTTTAATTTGTAAATATTTATCCTACTTCAATTCGAGAAAAAAAAATTAAAAAATATTTTTTTTTACTTTATTATAATTACTATTTTTATTGTTATCTAAATAAAAATTAATGTTGGGTTAACTATGATCTTATATTTATGACAGATATTATTTGTTACAGAGGTACGATGTTCTATTTTAATTGATAAAATGAAATTAAGAAAACAATTATTTTCTTACATTTTTATTAGTTAATGTGATTTAAAAAACACAAAATAAGAAAAGAAATCTTTTACAATTTTTTTTTATTAGTAATACAATATGTTTAAAAAGAATATATATATATATACATTTATTTTAAAAAGGACATTTCTAACCCATTTGGTAACAATAAGGATATTTTTGGACCAAAGTATCATTAACAAGGACATTTTTGGACCAAAGTATAAATCAAGGGTATTTTTGACCATTTTTCGTTAGTATCATGACATTTTTGACCAATTTCTAATAGTACAAGGATATAAATGGCCCAAAATATAAATGAAGGATATTTTTTATCATTTTTAATAGTATAAGGGTATTTTTGACCATTTTTTCTCCTAAAATATAAGAGAAAAACTGTTTTTACATAATAATAAATTGGTGAGGTTTAGAACCTTGCTTGAAAACAATAGAGTGATAATAATGGTGAATATGATCGTAAGAAGCATAATCGCAATCTAAATAATCAATACAATCGAGGCCAAATCATTAAGATATTATTTACTTTACTCCGATTCTTGTGAATATTTCGATTGTCATGAAGTAAATAATTCATGATACAGTTAGGGTGTGTTTGATATGAAGGAAAACTAACTTATTTTCTCAAGTTTGATTGGGGAGTAAAAAATATTTTTAATTGTTTGCTTAGTGAATGAAAATATTTTTTAGAAAATATCTTTTATTTTTTGCTAGAGAATAGAAAATATTTTTTAGAAAAATAGTTTCTGACATGAAAATCAACCCCAGAAATCGATTTAGGACCTGACCACGACAATGCAAGACCCACCTCAACTTTCGACCCAAGATTTGACATCCAAATTTAGACTCGACCCGGACTTTTAAATTAAAATCTAACCACACGCGATTCTAGACCCAACTTTCAAATAATTTGATTTTAAAAAAATAATTTAATTTTTATTTTATTTTGGGTGGGAGGTGGGTGAGGGTCAAAAGCACGGGTGGAATAAAAAATAAAATTTTAAAAATTTTAATTTTTTTTTGTGTGTGTGTGTTGGGTTTGGAGGGGGGGGGGATATGGGGGTGTTAAAACAATAAAATTTTTAATTCTTTTTTGTATGTGTGGATAGGTGGGGTCCTGTGGGGGTGACGGGGTAAAAAATAAAAATTTTAAACTATGGAATATTTTTAGAAATAATTTTTTTTTTTGTGTGTGTGGGAGGGGGTGGGGTGGGAATTGGTAGAGAGGGTCGGAGTATGCCATCGAACTTTGAGAAAAGACTCATTTATGTCATCCGATAAAAGTTTGGCTCATTTATGCCATTACCGTTTGAGAAAAAGTTCATCTATGCCATTATTTTTTAACTCCGGTTTTACAAAACCACTTTAACAACTTTAAATACTTTTAAATTAGATTTTTGGATGTTGAGTTTTGGTATCTAGCTCGGAAGAACGTTACTCTTGAAATTTGAGTTGATTTCATGAATATTTGAAGAGGTTGAAAATTTGGGAGTCTTTGGTGTTCTTCATGTGTTCTTGGTATTATTGAAGAAGAATGGCCAAAAAGACTACATTTGATTCAAAAATCTAATTTAAAAGTGTTTAAAATTGTTTAAGTGGTTTTGTAAAACTGAAGTTAAAAAATAATGGCATAGATGAGCCTTTTTTCTCAAACGGTAATGGCATAAATGAGCCAAACTTTTATCGGATGACATAAATGAGTCTTTTCTCAAAGTTCAATGACATATTTGAGCCTTTCCCTTTAATTTAAGATTGGGGGAGAGTTTTGGAAAAAAAATTCTTAGTTTTTAGAAGGAAGTCATTTTCCTTAAATTGGAAAAAAATAAATTCATTTGAAAAATATTTTCTAAGATATTTAAACTAACCAAACATGAAAAAATTGGAAAATATTTTTTTTCTTATCAAACACATGCTAATTATCAAATAATAAGATATTATTCAATCATTCCAAATATCTCGAGGCTTATGGACCTCAATTTCTATAATTAATCCAAAACACACATTTATAACTGAATTCCAAAACTCTCATTTATTTTTATTTCCTCCCATCGCCATCCAATGCGGAAGTTGCCTAAATAGGACAAAGACTTAATTTTATTTCAAAAGTAATCATTTAAAATTTATTAAATATAATTTTTAAAATAATTCGAATTATATCAAATTCATGAATATATTAGTCCAAATAAATGTTATAGATTAATATAATTGAATTAATTATTTAAGGCTAATAAGTATGAATTTAATTAAAATCCAAGTTAATTGATGCGGGCTACAATAAATGAACCCAATTTAATAAGCCCTACGTTATTTCATCTCGGATACCCATCTTGGCGCCATGTGTTAAATGACGTGGCACGCCAAGTCAAACAAAAAAGTCAATAGGATAATGTCATGTGTCAAAATGACAAACCCATTTCATTAAAACCCAATATGTCATGTCACTTAAATCTGATTGACTGATATGAAGTCTTTCCTATTATAATTTCTCCATTCTATAACTATAAATAGGGGTTTTCATAATTCAAACGGAGACCAAGAGTTCTAACAAAAAAGCTAAAGAGACCTCGTGGATCAAATGCCACAAATTTCTCTACAAATTTAAGAATTCAAACATTCAAGTATTCAAGTTCAAGAACAAGCTTAAAACCTCTTGAACTTAAGATCAAAATCAAGAACAAATTCAAGTTTCAAGAACAAATTGCATTTTCAAGATCAAGCTCAAGAGCTCCTTGAATTACACTTGAAAAGGCGAATAAGATGATTTATAGAGATTGTAACACTCATATATACTACAGTTGTTGCGATATTTTCGTTCTTGATTATTATTTTTTCGACACGAATTTTATCGTCTACACCGAATCTTCATTTGAATTTAACGGCTAAGAAGTTGCTAGTTGTACAAGAAAAAAGATAATGCTTGTTGTAAATATATTCCACTGTGTGAGAGGATCTTTGATTCCTAGTGAGATATTCCATTTTCAAGCTCCCATCATGGTGATGGTGAAGGAATATCAGATTGACAGTTTATTTGATCGCAAGCTTATCCAATTATAAATTTATCTAATAAATTGTATATTTAAATAGACATTCGCAATACGATATATTTATAACAATATGTAATTTAGTTGCATTTAATGAAATCTTTGCTAAATGATATTATTTTTTATTCAAAGAGACAAATAAGTAAGGTTAAGATTTTTCTTATTGAATAGATATTATTTTCTTAATAAGTAGGGTTGTTTAGGAACACTCTTGGTGCTTGATAGATGTGCTCTTAGTTTATTGTAAAAGATGTTGAGATTAATTTCTCTTATATTGAGCATACATATCATTTTGATCAAAATAGAAAAAATAGCTCTTGATGAATTATCCCAAAGTGAAAATTCAGTAAAATTTAGATATATAAATTCTTAAAGTACATAAATAAATAAAAACAAGGTATATAGTTGTAAGGTATCAAAGAATTCAATTTTTACTAAAATATAGTATTGTATGTGAATTATTTTTTACTTTGAGAATGGTCTATTTAGATGATGTTGATGTATTACAAGATTAGTTGTAAATAAATTAATAAAAAAAAAAAGGAGAAGGGTAAGATATACCCTTGTATTATTAAAAATAGTTTAAATATATTATTCGTTATACTTTTAGTTCATATATATCCCTCAAGTTATACTTTTGGACCAAATATACCTTCTCATTATATTTTGACACAAATTTACCCTTAATTTTAACGGTTAATTAAAAAAATCATTTGCAAAGATAAAAAATATTAATTAAACTAATCTTTCTCTATGACTTTTCAGCTTATAAAAATTTTTAGTTTGACTAAACATTTTACTTTTTTATTCTTAGTTTTTTATAAAAATTATTTCAAACTATCTTTCTAAAAACAAAACAACTAACTTTTGTTTCACATTTTATTTGTTGTTCCTCTCCCCATTCCCCCCCCCCCACCCCACCCCACATTTTTCACACAAATATCTTTAAATTGATTTTTTTTAATATAGAAAAATACATAATATTATAGTCATGAAATTAAAAAAATAACTTATGTATTTATTCTTTTTTAACCAAACTCATGAATGCATAAGTGTTTATTTATCCATTTACATTATATGAAGTACTCTAATTCACAATCTATAATTTAAACTCATCAATATTTAAGTAACATTAGAAGAGAAAATAACATATCTGAAAAAAGAAAGAAAAGAGTTTATCATTTGATCATTTGTCAAAATTAAGAGTAAATTTATGCTAAAGTATTATAATAAGGAGTATATTTGGCCTGAAAATATAACAGGAGGGGTATATTTGAACCAAAAGTATAATAAAAGGTATATTTGGCAGGGAAAGAGATGGGGGAGGGGGGGAGGGAGGGGTTATTAAATCTAACTAGGTCTTTTGGGTTACCAAAATGGTTCATAAATACTCCCTTCGTTCACAATTAGATGTCAAAAAATCTCAATTTTGACTTTCATTTTTACTTATCAATTTTGAGAATTCAAGGTAAGACAATTTATTTTTACCTATTCTACCCCTAATTTATTTACCAAGTTAGACTTTTTGAAAATATTGAATGACTAAGTCATTTTTAGAGTACCTAAAAACCTAGAAAATGATATAACGCATTAACACACCCCAATTCAATTAAGTTTATATGAAAAAAATTTAAACAATTTTTATATTCTAAGAAATGGATAAAAAAAATACTT
>JBCEWC010011778.1:0-16398 GCA_038996855.1 Solanum aculeatissimum | reverse complement strand
ATTTTCTATTAGGTTTTAAAATTAAATTTAGTTTTCTTAATTTTGCTTTAAAAAGTTAAGTGGTGACTTCGTAATTTCAAAAATTGGTTTTAATTAAGTCTTAAACTGATTTTTCGAAAACAAGTTTTCATTTCCTTAAATTAATAGAAATGGTGACTCCGTTGAGGAATAATTAGATTCCAACCATAGATTAAATTTTGACTAACTATTCGATTTGTAATAATTAATAAATATACTTTTATTTATTTATTTATTTGTGCTTTTATTTGTTTAAATTATGAGTTATTATAAACTGTTAAGCATGCATTTCATATTCTCCATTTGGCCCTTTTTCTTTTATCCAACTAAACGATGGTCATGCGGGTCGCAACCATTTAGTCCAAATAATTTCATTGAGGTATCCTGACAAAATGATTTGGCCATGCGTAGTCAACGGTCGTTAACTTCTCCAGCCCAGATAGTCCACCTAGGTCACCGATACATTTTCAAAATGAAGTCCACTCCTAGTCCATCTAGTGTAGAGCTAAGACCAAACCATGTAAGAGCATTGGCCTAAGTTGACCCAATACCCAAGGGGTATTTGGCCTATTATAAGCCCACCTTGATTTCAAAGTGACCCTCGATCCAATTGGACGATCATATTATCTGTTTAATTAGAAGGATGTATCTCATCACTTAAATAAGTCATTGTTCACGGGTTTGGGGGTTTTCTAATATATTTTTGTTTTTATAGGCGGCCGAACAATTTTCAGAATTCGACATGATCACCAAGACTCCTGATGTGCTCCGTGTTTGGTGGAAAAACCTCAACGATATTCACAGAGTCAAGTTACCACTCATTTAGGGAACCTTCCTTCATTGATGGATTTCAAAGCATATCCTACACTTGTCCAAGTGATTACTCGATATTGAAATAGTGAGAATATGATGTTTAGGTTTTGGAATGTTGAAATAATACCGATAGTTGAGGAAGTTCGGGATTTCTTAGAGTCTAAAGCATTGTATGCCAAAATGATGAAACACCCCGATTGCAATGTCTTAATACCAAATAACCAAACTAGCAAGGAAATGAAAAATATTCTTTTCCTTGTAGAAGTCGATTGGTTGGATACCCCAAATATTCCTTTCATGAAGTTCCTTGAACGTTGGGGACACAGGAGTTATTTTGGGAGATTTCTTAATGAATTTCATGATTATTTGACTTGGGTTAGTACCCAAGCCTTGGCATTTTTCATATGCCTTTTAGGGACTATAGTGTTCCCTCGACATCAGACGAATGTGATTGATTCAAGAATTGTCATGGTGAAACATTCCATCTTCTATGGCATTGGTAAGAGGGTAAAAAGAAATATTATGATTTGGCGCCAGTTATCTTGGTCGATATCTATAGATCTCTCAGTTTATGAAAAAATGACTTCTCAAGGTTGCAATTTTTTGCTTCAATGGTGGATGTCCCATCATTTGGACAAAAAGGTTGAAAAATGGAGACAAGAGTTGGGAAAACACGATGGAAGGAACGCCTTGGCTCATCATGAACTTCTATTAACTATTCGAAAATTCAAAATTGGGAGGTAAAAAAGGGGATGGGCACAAGTTATTAGCGTGTTGACAGAAGACGATGTCTGCTAGATGTTTGACCACTTTATGTCTAAAAGGATTGCAATACAAGGTAAACATTCCCTTTCCTAGTCCTCATGTGTATCCAAGGTATGAGACCTTATTATCCTAACCGAGTAATGAGGCAATTCAGGAGAACAAAAATTGTGCCCAAAAGAGGAGATACCAGTCAATTTCTCATTGATTAGAAAGGTTGTGACAGGGTGCCTTATGTAGAGGACATTCACAAAGAATGGTATTTGTGTGTCTTCTTAGAAGAAAAGAGCATCTCCAAAGATAAGTATGACACATATTATGATAAAGGATATAAAGAATGGTTGAATACGCTAGAGACACTCACTTTGGGGCCTCATCTCAACCCACAGCTGGAGGATGTAGAATCAAAAGTCCATATTCAAAGCTGACTCTTACAACAACAGTAGGATAAGAGGGAACAAGAATTCCAACAAAGGGAGCGGGAGTTTTGACAGAGAGAGTATGAGATGCATGGAACCTTAGCCTACGTGTCACAGGAGAAGAACAACGCAAGAACATACCTGGTTCAATTGGATCAAAGCATTGAAAGGCAAATCACCACTCTTCAGCAAATGTCAGTACCTAATCGAGCCCTGCTAGTCGAGCCTTCCTAGATGCTTCATAGACACCACATTCGAGAAGAAGTGGAGAAGGACAAAAATAGAGAGGGATCTTCTTCTAGTTAGCTTTGTCCCCTACTTAGGATTTTTTTTCTTGTATTTGCACTTTCCCTTCCCTAAAAATGTATCCCCCGTTATTGCGCTTTGTAAACACTTTTTATCTATTAATAGAATTTACTTTTGGGGATCAATGAAATGTTTAAAATGACATGATAAATCCTTCAAATTGATAGGTCAACCCTTGCCACAAAAAGGGCCACATACTCCCTAAGACGCATAATAACTGTTTCTATGCTCTTTGCTCTAACTATTTACATGATTATGTTACTTTATTTGGAGAAATTCTAGCCCACTCCTTTTCAAAATTTATTTTTAGAGATTTCTAAGCTCAAATATTAGCCACTATCAAATGTTCGACCAAATCCTCTTCGAGTCTCACGTTTCCCAATAAAGTATAAATTCCTCAACCAACTTCTAAACTCCTATCATCCTATCTTAGGAAAGGTTGCATTTGCAGTCAAAA
The DNA here is from genome assembly GCA_038996855.1 of Solanum aculeatissimum. NCBI lineage: Eukaryota > Viridiplantae > Streptophyta > Magnoliopsida > Solanales > Solanaceae > Solanum > Solanum aculeatissimum. The sequence continues at coordinate 13,623 of JBCEWC010011778.1, read as the reverse complement.
TGAAAAGGAATCAGAACGCTGAATGAACTGAAGAGGCCCTAATGAAAAGAATACAACAGGTCAATAAGAAATCCGTGAAATGGAAGGAAAAAACAAATAGGTGGATCTCACACTATAGAGGTTGTGTTGCCCATGATGGTTGAAGTTGACGAAGAAATCAAAACTGCCAAGAACAAAAAAAAAGAGGTTGGATAAGACAAACAAGATACTCCAAAAGTACTTATCTGCTCTGGAAGAAGCTCTTGGAGATGTACTAACTTGAACCACTGAAGTGGACGTAGAACTCAAGGACACTTAAAGGGAGATAGCTATGTTGAAGGAAAAGAATCCTCATTATGCCCTCACAGGTCCAAGTAAGGAAATTGATGAAGAAGATGGAGATGAGATTCCACCAATAGAGTGACTTAAGGTCAAGAACGAAGAAGAAGTCTCAGTAGAGACAATTTATATTTCTCGAATTATCGTTGTTCTGTACTTTTTAATTTCCATATAATGAAGTACTACTAAATTAAACTATCTCTTCTACTTATTGAACTACGTAGAGCTTAACTTCTCCCTCATGAGATACGTAGGCACCTTTCCAAGGTTGACCCCTATCTTTCAAAAGCTTATTATCCCTCTTTCAATGACAAATACGAGAAGGCTTTGTGTCAACGCAAGTCAACCTTCCTGATACACTATTTCCAAAATCATATAGACAAAATCCTATCTATTTTCCATATCTCCTATACTCGTGGGCTAGTTTATCTCCAAATAAGACAACAATTGTGCATTTAGTAGATCTATGTGCGCTATCTTGTATTACCTGTCAATCTCAGGCAACTAACATACGTGCCTTTTAAGTAATTTTCTTTCCGCAGGTAATTAGAATTGATCTAAATAAGACAACAATTGTGTGTTTATTTGATCTATGCACGCTATCTTGTATTACCTATCAATCCCAAAAAACTAACATATGTGCCTTTTAAGTACTTTTACTTTTGCAGGTAATTAGAATTGATCTGTGATCAATAAGCTAAATGACCATTCATATTTCACCAGATCAAAAGCTTATAAAGGTTCCTTCCCTGACCGAAACCAATCGAAAGGAAAAATGATAATGGTTGAAAATAGTGAGGATGTTGGTTTAACCAAGGTTACTTTGATGGATCCCATCATTGCCGAACAGAATAAACTAATCACATAGCTGATGCAGAAGATAGTCGAAATAAGGGTCAAGATGAAGAGAACCCAAGAGTTTATGATTTTAGCCATCACCACTAATCTTCCCAATCAAGACGATGGTAGACCTCCACTCCACTTTCCTTCTCAGAACCAACCTATCCCTATATCAACAAATCCACCCATTATCCCTGTCCAAAATACCTCTATCATTTATTTAATCACCCTCAATGCATATCATCCCAATCCCTTACCCCAAGTACCACCTCCTCTCCAAAATCTAAATATCATTAATGTCAAGCTTTTATTCCCCTTCAAAATCCAAATATTACCAACTCTCAGATAGTCCTTCCTAAAAACTAGAACCTTGACGAGTATGCTCAAAACCCACCTATCGCCCAAACCTTGCCTACTAAAATCCTTGTCCACATCCCCATCCTTGCCAAACCATATATCCTATGTACCACCTATTTCGAAATATACCACTATGAGGAGAAGGAGAATGAGTGGAAGGCCACAGAGGAAATGGCCAAATTGAGCATAAAGGAAGAGATAATGAAAGCCATGAGGCAGTATCATTACACATCGGACACTGCAGGCTTAAACTATGAAGATCTCTTTATTCATCCTGACTTGGACCTTCCAGAAGGGTTCAGATTGATATTTATGAGGGAACAAAAATCCCCTAGCCCATATGAGAGTCCACTGTGATCAACTTGTAGGTGTTGGCAAGAATGAAGCATTACTTATGCGACTTTTTAGGCAAAGATTAAGTGGGGAGGCCTTCAAATGGTTTAACTCCCAAGACGTAAATCAATAGGCTAGATAGAACGCCATGGCTAAGGATTTTGTGGAAAGGTTTGCCTATAATGTTGAAGTTGTCCCAAACTATTATTCCTTGGAAAAGATTAAGCAGAAATCTACAGAAAGATATCGTGAATATGCATACGGATGAAGAAAAAAGGCCGCCAAGCTTCGGCCTCCCATGTCTGAGAATGAGGTTGTTAAAGTGTTTGTACGCTTCCAAGAGCTAGAATTTTATGAAAGAATGATATTACTTATTGGGGCAAAGTTTACTGAGATAGTCAAGATTGGAGAAGCTATTGAAGATGGACTGAGAACAAAAACGATTACCCGTGTGTCAAGTTGAGCTAGATCTTCAAGATTGTTGAAGAAAAAGAGAGAGGGTGTATCATATATTTCTGACAAGCAAGATAGGAGGAGATCCCCTAACAACAACTCCATAAATCCGCACCTTCCCCAGATCGCTTTCAACCTGCTCCAAATCTATTCCCCATTTGTTATACCCAACCAGGGTATCAAGCTCCACCCTTAAATTACCAAACCCCTTCTCCTTATTACCATTCCCTCCAATACCCAAATTTCAAAAATCCATCACCAAATTGCTCAAACGTCCAATCCATTTACAAAATTCCTCCTACTAATTACTCCACCCCAAATTACCAAACTCCACAACCAAATTATCAAGCCCCACCATATCCAAGATTCCAGACCCCTACACCTCCTTGCCAAAATGCTCCAAATTACTATCAAGTACCCCTACCTCCACAATATAACTATAACCCTTCCCATCTAAGCTCAAAAACGAAACCCCCCGAGTGTTTACTCCACTTTTTGAAAGCCAAACAAAGTTATTTAAGAGGTTGTCAACTTCAAGATTAATCTGTCCCGTTCCTTCAAAAGAAATAGATATGAGTTCTAAATTTTTCAGGAGTGACCAGACATATGATTATCATTCTAACAGTGTTGGACACGACACTAAAGAATATATAAATTTGAAGCATAAGATCTACGATTTGATTGATCGTGATATGATTGTTCTTTAGATTGCCACTCCTAATGTCAACAGTTATCCTTTGCCTAATGATGAAAAGCATTCTGTCAGTATGATCCAAAAATAAGAAGATCGGTGCATGATAAAAATAATAGTCCCAAATGACACTAAAAGTCTAGAAAAAGGTGTAGCATCTCTATGCATCACTGAAAAATCAAAGGTTGTGATTTTGACACCGCTAGAAGTTGTTGCTTTTGTTCCAAGAGAAGTTCTCACTAAGAAGTTTGTGATTGAAACTATCAACATGCAAAGTTTAGTCAAGGCAGAAAAATCTTATGTGCCAGAGAAGTTGGTTCGAGAATCAAGTAAGAAAGATCAAAATAAGAGGTTAATATTTGAAGTCGAAGCTAAAGAATTTTGGAGAAGAATATAACTTGAGGAGTATTCTATTATGAAATATTTGGAAATGACACCTGCCCAAATTTTTGTATAAGCATTGTTGATGAATTCACAGCAATACAGATAAGCATTGAAGAGAACATTGAAGGATACCTCTCTACCTGTGGGGACAAATAATGATAATTTGGTAGCTATGATAAGCCAGGTTACCCGAGGACATCGCATCAACTTTGGTGATGAAGAATTATCATTCGAGGGATCGATGCATAACAAAGCACTTCATGTCACAATTAAGCATCGTGACATGATTCTGAATTAGGTTCCAATTGATGACGGGTCTTGTCTAAGTATATGGCCTTTGTCATCTCTCCAACAATTGAATTTTAATATCAAGAAAATCCATTAGAGTCAAGTTAATGTAAGAACTTTTGATGGTGGTCAAAGAGACACGTTAGGAGCAGTGAACTTAGGAATCCATATGGGACTGGCTGAGTTTGTTGCAGAGTTTCAAGTAATGGACATTGCTACCAGTTATAATATGTTATTAGGTAGACCTTGGATTCACATTACTGGAGCTGTACCTTCTACCCTTCATCAAAGGATGAAGTTTGTATGGAATGACCGTGAAGTAGTTATTTATGGTGAGGGAAGTCATTCAAATATATACGCACCAATTATTGACAATGTCACCAGGGGGTTTGATTTTTACACCGTGAAGATAGTGAATGCCACTGGTGATGATTTTACAATCGAGGTTTTTATGCCTACTGTCTACTAGATAATAGCTATATTTATGCTCAGAAGTTGGTTTGAACCGCATCTTGGACTAGGAAAGCACTTGCAAGGTATCACTGAGCCCATCTTATTGCCAACAAAGTAGTTGAAATTTGGAGTAGGGTAAGTCTCTTTAAAAGATGATGATTGGGAAGCACTAAGTCATAAGGTTGATTGAGCACTAGCAAGACCAATACGTGATCTATACCAGTCTTTTTCGGTACAAGAATTCAATAATGGTGATGGTTTAGGGGAAGGAATTAGGAAGTTGTTCGAGGAGATTGATGTTGATATTTACGATGCAGTCGAGGTGCCAGTAATTCAAAAGGCAAAGCCAGAAGAACAAGTATTAAACTAGTCATCAACTCCGCGCTTGATTCCCCACTCGTATTGGTAGATAGAGACTTATTTAGTTGTTTGTTTCAAAATAGGTGGCAGTCCAGAGGAGGTCCGAGACCCACCTTTGCTTTATCTTTCTTTTGTTTGTTTATATTTTAAATTTCTTCGTGATGTTTTTAAAAGGAAGATTGACCCATGGTCATGGTCAAAGTTTGCACTTTCCTTTTAAGTTTGAATGATAGTCTCCATTTATTTTATATTTTAACTACTATCCATCTTATCATTTCAATTTTTTCATCTAACTGTGTTTGTTTATGATTTTAGTAAAAATAATTTTAAACCTGCTAATGTATGTCATGTTAAAAGATGAATGAACAAAATGAAGTAGATGAAAATAATCTTGAGAACTACGGTGAAAGGATCCTGGTACCTGAACATTTTGCGGAAGAGTTAAGACAGTTTAAGAACCGTGACAAGCCTAATCTGGAGGAAACAAAAACAATGAATCTGGGAGATGAAGAATGTGTTAAGGAGACCAGAGTTAGTGTCCATTTGAAGGAGGCTCACAAGGGAGAACTTATCAGTTTACTCAAAGGTACATGGACGTATTCACTTGGTCCTATGATTACATGTTAGGCTTTAGTACAGACATTGTCTCTCACAAATTGCCTATCAATCCAGAATTCAATCTGATGAAGCAAAAGACTTGAAAATTCAAGCCAGATCTGTGTCTAAAGATCAAGAAAGAAGTTAATAAGCAGATACAATCGAAGGTCATGGAAGTGACCCAATATCCCACCTGGTTGGAAAATATTATTCTAGTGCCCAAGAAAGATAGAAAGATTAGAATATATGTGGATTACAGTGATCTCAACAAAGCCAACCCCAATGATGATTTTTCATTGCCAAATATCTACATTCTTATTAACAATTGTTCCAAGCACGAGATGCAGTCATTCATGGATTGTTTCACAGGATATCACCAGATTTTAATGGACAAAGAAGATGCAGAAAAGACAACTTTTATCATACCTTGGGGTGTGTACTATTATCGAGTGATGTCATTCGATCTTGAAAATGCTAGAGCTACTTATATGAGAGCTATGACAACTCTGTTTCATAACATGATTCACAAAGAGATTGAGGTGTATGTTGATGATATCATTATCAAGTCCTGTGAGAGTTTAGATCATCTGACTTATTTGAGGAAGTTCTTTGACCGTCTGCGTTGATATAACCTAAAGCTGAATCTTCCCAAGTGTGCTTTTGGTGTGCCTTCAGGTAAATTGCTAGGATTCATAGTCAGTAGAAGAGGTATTGGGATCGGATCTTCTATGATAAAAGAAATCCAAGAGTTGCCTCTTGCAAAGACAAATAAGGAAGTTATGAGCTTCTTAGGAAGATTGAACTACATCACTCGGTTCATAGCACAATCTACAGTGATTTGTGAACCCACCTTTAAGTTGTTAAAAAAATGCATTAACAGAGTGGACTAAAGAATGCCAAATAACTTTTGATACCATCAAGAGTTATTTATCTAATCCACCAGTGTTGGTCTTTTAATCCACTAGTGTTGGTCCCTCCACGAGAAGGAAGTCCACTACTATTATACTTTTCTGTCTCAGATAATGTATTCAGATGTGTGTTAGACCAATATGATGAGACTAGGAAGAAAGAAAGAGCAATCTATTATCTGAGTAAGAAGTTTACCCCATATCAAGCTCGATATACTTATTTGGAGAAGACTTGTTGTGCTTTGAGTTGGGTTGCTAAATAACTGAGGCATTGCCTCTCTTCATACACTACATACCTCATTTCCAAGATAGATACATTAAGGTATATTATTTAGAAGGCAATGCCAACTGGAAGATTAGCTAAGTGGAAAATGCTATTGAGTAAGTTTGACATTGTGTACGTGACTCAAAAAGCAATAAAAGGGCAAGCTTTAGTTGATCATCTTGCAGAGAATCCAGTTGATGACGACTATGAACCTCTCAAAACTTACTTTCCAATTGAAGATATATCATTTGTGGGAGAAGACATCTTTGAGGCATACCCCGGTTGGCGGATGTTCTTTGATGGAGCCCATGAATTTCCAAGGGAGCGGTATTGGAGCGGTCTTGATATCAGAATATGGTCAGCATTATCCTATGGCTGCAAAACTCCGATTTTGTTGTACTAATAATATGGCTGAATACAAAGCTTGCATTCTGTGTAAGTGAATGGCTATAGATATGAACGTTCAAGAGTTCTAGGTTATCGGGGATTCAGATTTGCTAATTCATCAAGTCCAAGGGGAATAAATTGTAAAGAATCCAAAGATCGTGCCATATATGCAACTAGTACAGAGGTTATGTAAAAGATTCTAGAAGATCGAGTTCAAGCATATGCCAAGGTTATAGAATGCATTCATTGATGCCCTTGCCACTATTTCTTCAATGATCCAGCATCCAAACATGATGTATGTTAATCCCTTGGAGATAGATTTGAACGAGCAACTTGCCCATTATTTGCATGTTGAAGTAGAACCAAATGGAAAAACTTGGTATTTCAACATAAAGAAGTATTTGGAGACTGGAACTTATCTTGAGAATGCTAGTTCCAATCAAAAGAAGGCTATACATTGAAAAACTATCAACTTCTTTCCAAGTGGGAAAATCCTTTATAGGAGGTCTCTAGATCTGAGTCTCCTCAGATTCGTTGATGTCACAAAAGCTACAAAACTTATTGAACAGGTACATGTTGGGGTATTTGTGCAAAAATGTTATTAGTGTCAGATACATGGTGATTTGATTCGAGTACCTCCCTACGAACTCAAAGCTATAAGTTCTCCTTGGCCATTTGTAGCTTGGGGTATGAATATTATCGGTCCTACAGAACCAACCGCCTCCAATGGTCATAGATCCATTCAAGTTGCCATCGATTACTTCACCAAGTGGGTGGAAGTAGTCTCCTACAAATCTGTGACAAAAAAAGTAGTAGCTGATTTTGTACGAAACAATTTGATATGTCGATTTGGGATACTAGATTACATCATTACAGATAATGGGGAGACTCTCAATAGTAATTTGATGAAAGAAATATATAAGCAATTCAAGATTACTCACTGAAACTCAACAACATATCGTCCTCAGATGAATGGAGACGTAGAAGCTGCCAATAAGAATATCAAGAAGATCTTGAGAAAGATGATTGATAAGCACCGAGGATGGCATGAAATGTTACCATATTCTCTATTTGGCTATCATACAACTGTTAGAACATCAATTGGAGCAACTCCATACTTGTTGGTGTATGGAACAAAACCAGGGATACCTGTCAAAGTTAAAATACCTTCGTTAAGAGTTATTCAAGAAGCTGAGTTAAGTGATGCAGATTAGGTTTGTAACTGAATCAAACATTTGGTCTTGATCGATGAAAAGAGGATGATTGTCATTTTCCATGGTCAATTGTATCAACAGAGGATGATTCGTGCTTTCAACAAAAGGGTAAGACCTCAAATGTTCACGGTTGGTCAATTGGTTCTCAAACGTATCTTTCCCATCAAGATAAGTACAAAGAAAAGTTCGCACCAAATTTGCAAGGACCGTACATGGTTCGCAAAGTTTTGTCAGGTGGTATACTAATTTTTTCAGAGATGGATAGTCAAGAGAGGCTGAAACCAATCAACTCATATGCTATCAAGAGATATTACATCTGAAGGTTTAGAATTTTCTTTATTTCTTTCCTTGTAATTGCATTGTATTTATTCTCGTGTTTATTTTAAAATCAATTCTCCCATGTAATGAACTACATTTGACCTGAAATCTCAAGAATGAGATACGTAGGCGATCTATGTCGACCTCGGTCACCCCCTTATCCCTTTTCATTATCTCTTTTTCTTTGAACTACGTTTGACTTGAATTCTCAAAATTGAGCTAGGTATGTGGCTTATGTCGGCCTCGATCATTTTCTTCTTTATTTTTTCTATTTTTTTGTACCTCTAGAGAGGTGAACTAAGTTTGACCTAATTCCTACCCCAACAGGATACGTAGACGCCACAACAGCTTGATCATACTTCCATAAAGAAAATTGGGGCAAAAGTTTTGAGAGAAAACTCAAATATTCTCAACAAGAAAGCTCATCTCCAACAAGTCAGAATTTAAGGCAAGTCAGAAATTCCAACTAGGACAGAATTTTGGAGATTTTCTCAAAACTTCACAAGGTTTTTAACAAGCTGGTGATTTGTTATCATATTTAACTGGGACAAAAAATTTTGAGCATGACCTAAAAAATTCCATCAAGTGGCATCAAAAGTCTGAAAGCGATTTTCGAGATCCCTAGCTTGATCAGGAGTTCAGAAATAACCATGTTGCATCAAGAAATCCATGTCAGAAGCCGAATGTGTTCATCTAAGCTTTATATGACATGACAGTTGGCAGTAATCTTTTCTCAAAAAGTTCATTTCTAAATTTATCTTTTCTAAAACTTCTATGTGTCAAGACATTTGGTCAAAATATATTTTTTGTTTTATATCTATCAAGAAGCGGGAGGTCAAAGCGATTTACCAAAGGATAAGACGAGGAGCAAGCAATAGAAGAATCAACACAGATCAATTCACTTTACAAATAAAAAAAAATTGTGGATGCTGTGAAAATCATTGTAGGTCTTATTTGCAAAAGAATGATCGAGATAAGCAATTTTGTTCCATTCAAACACCCAGCAAGCCATCATATTTCATCTTCAAATTATCAAGAGAGTCATTGCATATTCAAGCCACCGAGAAGGCCATTTTATTTCAAGTTGTCGAGAAGGTCATTTCATCATTCATCTGCCGAGAGGCCATTCCATATTCAATTTGTTGAGAAGAACGGTTTATTTCAAGTTATCAAGAGGTCAATTTCATCATTTATCTGTCGAGAGGCCATTTCATATTCAAGCCACTAAGAAGGACATTTTATTTCAAGCTGTTGAGAGGAGCATTTCATCACTCATTACCTAGAGGGTCATTGCATCTTCAAGCCGCTAAGAAAGCCATTTTATTTCAAGTTGTCGAGAGGGTCATTTCATCATTCATTTTTCGAGAGGGCCATTACATATTCAAGCTGCCGAGAAGGCTATTTTATTTCAAGCCAATGGGAAGGTCATTTTATTTCAAGATACCAAAAGGGTCATTTCATCATTTATTTGCCGAGAGGGCTATCATCATGTTGCATCATATCGATTTGTTATCTCTCATGTCAAAGAGAAGAATATGTGTCGAACATGGTAAAATAAATCATTCCCTATCTAATTTATGATTTCTACTAATGATTTTTCATCTCAATTCTATCGAGAGCATTTGAAAGGATGAATTTTCAAACTAAACCACAGGTGTGGACGTCATGAAATAGGATGCAACACAATGTGAAACTTTTTCTTAGCAGCGATCTGGGACATAGTCTGAAGAGGGATGTCAAACTCTTCAGACATGAGCTGAGAAGTGACTCCCACCATAATCCAACCACACCCCTGTTAGAAGGAATATGGGTATTTCTTTGAGTTAATCAGTTTTCAGTTTTGCATCTGGGTGATTTCAATTCTCATCGGAAGCAATCCTTTCTAATTCGAGTGACAATGTACCAAGAGTTTTGAAAATTATGTTCGTGTAAGTTCTTAATAATGGGTGTGAAGTTTACCAAATTTATAGTTAAGAGGTTGCAAGCCTCTTTTTTGTGATTCTATTTGTTTGTCACTCTTTTCGAACTAAAGGTTATATCAAAATAGGAGATTTTCTTTTTAACTGATGGAGTCAAACTACAAACAGTCTGATTCCTCAATCCAAGAATATATAGGTGGGCTCAATTTTGAAAAATCGGTTGTATTCTAATGTTTGATCTTAAATGTCATTCCCAAGCATTCTAATTTCTCCATAATTCGATATTGGGGTAGCTTTTGAATTTTTTCAAAATCGTGCGTAAAATCAAGCTTCTTGAACTACAAATGACTTGAATTCTCATGTAACCTGAGATATATAGGAAACCCAAAACTAGGGTCCAACCACAGTTTCTCAAAGTCCTTAACAAAAGCTTTTCGGAGATGAAGATGTGATCGACAAAAAATGAATTGGTCAAATCTCTTTGTCCATGATCTCTTTCATCGATTATATCCAAAGAAAGGGACAATTGTTGACATCTAATTTTTACCCACCACGATATAAATTAGTCATTGAGCTTTTTTATTTTAACAATTAGAATAACTAGCTTTCAAAAATACAAAAAATATTTTTCAATTGATTTTTATAGGTTTAAATCTTTTAATTGCATTGATGTTTATATTTTACGTGTTATCATGATTTTCAGGAATTTCTCAAAAAGGATTTTATTTTTAAAATTACTTCGGTTTAATTAACTATTCTATGTCGTTAAGGTTTAAAAGTTTATTAATTAATTTATGTTAATTCATCTCGAGGTCAATTTAATCAATTGACTCAAAATGATCATGTCTTAATTGGTCACATTTGTAATTAAAATGGTAAAATTTTAAAACCCAATTTCCCTGCCCTTTACCCATCATTTCAGACACAATTTAACCCCATTTTGTCAATAAAATCTAGCCCAATTTTCCCTAACCCGACCCACTCTTCACTTTCCATCCAACTCCTATACTAACTTACACTTATACAAACATATCAACACCTACGCGTATATACCCCTTTTACACACCTTCATGTGCCCCTCTTTTTTTCATCTTTTTCAACTCATGCGTCAATGCTCCTCACCCTTGTATTCATCCCTTCTCCTTCGATGAAGAATAGCCAAAACCAAATCGATCCTTACAAATTCCCAACAAACTCCAACATTCCTCCAACGTCTATCGATTCTTGTCTCCCCTCATGCCACTCTCCTCTTCATCGGGTAAGATTTCGTTGAGGAGGAATCCTACACGCATCTCCATCTCTCCTTATCCGATTCTTAATCAAAAATCAACGGCTGTGGTGCATGACTCGTGGCTGATTTCTAAGGATTTGAAGATTCAAATTTTGAAATTTGAATTAAAAAACCCCTAATTTTGTTCAAGGATTATCAAAAATCAATCGGAAAATCCCTAAAATTGCCCAAAGTTTCCCCCCCATTTTTCCCAAGAAATCACCTATTTAATCTCTTATTCTCCTCCATCTGAAGGGCAATCAACTTCACTCTAAAAACCCTAGCCATTTTCCTCTCCACAAAAAGGCTTCGAAAAATTAAGGCTGCTCATTCTCAGAAATAGGAAAACGCATAAGCCAAGTCTTTTAGTAGTGAAAGCTTTCTCCTTAGTTCATTTCATCCCGGTTCCTGCTCTCAAAAAGGTAACATTTTTGTTCATTTCTCTCATTCGTGTAGTCCATATTGAATTTTGCTGAAGCGTGCGTGATTTTGGAGTTGTCGACTGTCGCTGGGTTGTTATGTTTATTAATGAAAGGTTGGATGGCTGTGTTGTACTGAAATGTTCCGAGTTTCGCTGAATGTTTGAGTCGATGTTGCTATTATATTACCTTGTTTGAGCAGATCTTTGCTTGTTCTGTTTCTCTAAGTTTGTGGTAGTCTAGGTCTGTTTTCTACTGGTTTCTCAGGCATCTCACTTTTAGGTGACTGCTTCTTCAAGTTTTTGATCATCTAAAGTCTATATTATTGCATTTTAATAGCGTTAGCTTTTATATTTGCTTGTTTGGCTTGAATCTGCATTGACCTTTGTTTCATTTACGAGAAGTTCTAGCCCCTGGTTCACCTTCCCTCTTTTGTATCTCTTGATTTAACAAGTTAAATAAGCCTTTTGTAGTCAATGGTTTCCCATGTCCTATGCCTGACTTGCTGTATTTGGTCATTGTTTTGATTATTTCTGTTGATGTTTTAAAATTGTTGAGTTCTGGTTTTCTCTTTCTAGTTATTATGTGAAGTCAGTAGATATTTTGAGCTTTGATTCATCAACTCTTTAATCCCTATGATTATGTAGGAAGTGTGACCTTCTGCTTTGAAAGGATTCTACGCTATCTGGAATGGTGTTAAATGAATGAGTCTCTCTTAAACTCTTTGTGGTTTACTCTCCTTTCTACACTTATTTAAGGTTCAATTCATCCTATTTTAGGGGTTTCGTACAGATCTTATAACCTCCTCCTATTTCGTGTTTTCATTGGCTAGGTGATTATTTCTTCTTAGCTTATAAAATGAGAAATATTTTGGTATGGGGCCTTAGATATTCGAACCAGTCTAGCTTAAATCCAGTTGTTTTATTTACTCCATTGATTCATCTTTGCTTATGCTCTGTCTTTGTTGCGCTCCATTTTTTTTAAACCTATTTATTTAAATCTAATTATTCCTTTAAAATAGATGACCAGTAAAAGTTCTTTCTACAATGAATACGATTAGTTTTATCTTGTTTACTTTTTGCGAAATTTTGCTCAATACATGTTCTTTCCTATTGTTTGTTGTGGATAGCATGCGTTTTCTTTCCCTAAGGTATCTAACCCACTGGCCAATCTGAATTTGAGTGAGGTGTGATTTGCTCAAAGTCATTTGTTAGAAGTCAGTTTCAATGGAGTTTCGTGGGTGGAATTTCATTCATTTAAGCATAAGGTTTATTCAAATCTATCTAGTCTTACAACTAATACCTTCTTTATATTACTATAAAACAAATGATGAGTCCAGTTCAAAGTTTTATATGTTATCTCCATTTTTACTTTGCTTCATGTCCCTTCATTTTCTTTTGTAGTTATACGTCCTTTTCTTATCATAGTGTTATTCTTACCTAATCTGTCGCACGGTTTGAGTTGTATTCGGTGTGCTGGGGTATTATTAATTGTATTATGTCTGTCTCAATCAAAATTACAATATTATGGTTGTGTCACAGTTTAAGCGTGCCTTTACTGATTTCATTTCCTATGAATGATAGTGTTGTATCCTTGCTCAATGTTGACTCTCAACTATGATTACTAATTCATTGATTTACCTTTTAGAGTTTTGGTATCGATAACCTCATCTTCAACTAAATAATCCCTTTTGTTTGAATTTCTTTGAGGTCAAAATTCTCTATTGCTTGTGATCGTCCTATGATTTTAAGGTGTTGTCCCATTTTCATGGTTAGTTTCTATTATTCTCTAAAATCGATACATATCTTAGCCTTCATTCTGTCTTTTCTTCCTTGCATCTGTATTGTCA